>WAAE01008424.1:496407-681414 GCA_013400495.1 Nicator chloris
GAGAGGAGAGGAGAGGAGAGGAGAGGAGAGGAGAGGAGAGGGAAAAGGGAACAATCCTTTGCAGAGGTGTGCTGTGGAGACGGTGTGATCTAAAAAACACACCCTCTGCTCTCCTGGCCACCTCAATGTCTCTTCTGCCTTCCCCAGGTGCAGGGCCACCAGTTCCACAATTATTGAGTAGTTGGGCACTGCAGCTCTGTCTCATCCATAGCAGGGGGTGAGCTATGAATCATCTCCCTCATTCTCAATCTCTCCTCCCCTTAGGGATCTCCTTTCTCTAAATACTCTCCTGCTTTAGAAGTCCTGCTGAAAATTCTGTCAGCGAGCGGTCCAGGCTTAAAATTTCATTACTAGATTTGGGAGAAGAAAAGGTAAATATTTATTTGTAGCTTTTGAATAGTGATAGGAAAGTAATGACAGTGTCAGAAAACCCTGTCAGGTGCCTTTATTATCAACATAAGCCCCTAAAAAGGAAAATTGGCTCAGGAAAGCAGTGTAGCTTGGCACCACTCAGCCTTCCTGTTGGGCTGGAAGTCAAAATATTATAAACTTTTCACACACACACACACAAGAAAAAACCTTCCAGAGTTTCACATGGGAAAGATTAAACCATTAAGCAAGATTAAAATGTCTTGCATGTCTCCTCAGGACTTTATCAGCTCACCAGTGTATGTTACACTGTAATGAAAAACTACAGCGGGGAAATGGAAAGTTCGGCGCTATTGAAATAGATCCTAAAAGTAGAAGCAAAAATTCCCTCAGACCTTTCCAGGAGGACTTGTTTTGACACGTTGTTGTCAAAATCATGGATCAAACTGATACATAGGAGTGTTGTTGAAGGGAAACTCGCTGCTGAAATGACAAGGAAGTTTTAGCAAGTGTGATTTGGAGAATAGGAATTGGGTTCTGGTCCCCACCGAGTGTCTCTGTGGACCTGAAGATTTTCCTTTCTGACTTTTATGTTCTCTTATAGTTAAAGTTAAAGTTAAAGCTGGAGCAAAGATTTTCTTTTCCTTGTGTCTAATCAACGCCTACCTGCTGTGGTGGCCATTCAGCCTTCATCAGGACATAAAATCATATAATAAGCCATAATTTTATACAGTTAATCAAATACAGTCCCTCCAGACATATCCAGACCTGGGGTGGTCAAGAAGGAATATTTTCTCTAGTTCATTCTTTAAATCACCATCTTATTTCTGGTAGATTGTGCCTCTGTAAAGACACAGACCTGCTGCTCAGTAAATACTCCTTTTTCTCACTGGAATTCAGTTCTCGTCTTTCCACATCTTGCTGTTATCCGTGGTCAGTTTAAGCCAATTATTGTGAAATATCTGCCTGCTAGGACTGGAGTGCAAGCAGGAGTCGTCTGAACATCCACTAAAAATAACCTCAGGTGGAAAAGGACCAGCTTGGAGCCCCCACCCTCCCTGGGCACAGCTGGACATGGCCATCAGCACACCTGGGTCTCCTGCAGAAAAATACTCCCTTCCACAAGGCCTAGCACAGGAGTTCCATTTTAATTTCCTTTAACTTTACAGTTAAATCCTGAATTACACATCAATGCAAAGTCTGCTGTAGCTTCTCTTAGTGGCCAAAATTGCCCATGGCAGAGACCCATAACAACTGCCCAAAGCTGCTGTGTCCTTTACCAGTGGATTTCTCAGTGGATGATCAGTGTGGAAAGGCCCACACAAATAATGACTCGCAAATTAAATGGCTCAGTAAATAAAAAATGGACTCATCAAGGACACAATAACCACAGTTGTGAGCCAGATCCTTCAGTGCAAGGAAAAGATTGGCACTAATGTGCCACATGCTTCATTTGTTTCTTCATTTGCAGAGGGAGCCATAAGGTTCAGGAAGGAATGGCATTTATATTAAGGGAAAGAAAAAGGAAAAAAAGAGCCAAGGCTCCTTAGCAGCACAGCAAATAATATTGCCAACCTTGAGCAGTGAAAAATGGAGAGCCCATCATCGAAGAATTCTGGGACAAATAGTCATGGGAATTACTTGTGCTTACTTCATGAAGTTTTTGTTTTAAGATATTTTTTCCCCTGGATTTTGAGACAGCACAAGGTACTCATTTTGTATAACCAGGCTGTTATACAACCAGCTAAAAGCTGAGTAAATTCTGATTGCTTTTGCATTTTCTTTTTACCCCCTCTTTCCTTTTTCCCGAAGCTGTAGCTCTGAGGAAAACCCCAAACTGCCAGGCTCATTGTCAAATTGCAAACACACACGTCCTGGCACGTGTCACATCAGTTTTCTCTCAGCAGACAGCGCTGCCTCTGCACACATCAGACCTGACACTGCAAAGGTGACGTGGAGGGAAAAGCAGCTGCCAGTCCTGGCCCTGCCCTCCCTCCCCACGTGGATCTCCTCTCTGCTCCCCCACGGCCTGGGATGGACCACGATGTGAAACGGAGGGAGGGAGTTATCCCAAAACAGCTGGGGCTGGGGTTGGGCTTGGGGTTGGGTTTGGGGTTGGGGTTGGGGATGAGGATGGGNGGGAGGAAGCCTCTGCTCCTGGTCAATGGTGTGAGGAAGGTGAGGGATCCCGGGCACAGTGTCTCCCAGACTCCAGGAAAAGGACAGCCTGAGCTGGGAAAGAGTGTAGGGTTGGGGTTGGGTTTAGGTTTGGGGTTGGGGATGGGGTTGGGGTTGGGGTTGCGGTTGGGGATGGGGTTATGGTGAGGGTTAGGGTTAGGGTTAGACTTTAGGGTTAGATTTAGTTGTTTTTACCCTACTTCTTGGCCAGCATCAGTGTTCCGTGCCACTGCACAGGATGCCTTAACATTTTAACCTTTGTATTTTTCACGTCCTGTGCTGCATTAATGTGTAACACTAAAGTTCATATAAAGTGTTAACTACTGTGTTCACCTTTGGGGCAGACAAAGCAATTCCTCTAGGCTTGCAACTCAAGGACACCTTCTGCCTCAGGCCCTGAGTAGCTGGAACAAACCTGAATTTGGGAGTTGCAAACTGAGGGTATATGACTTCATTACCTGAAGCTGTATTTGGAGAATTAATCCCTCATATGTAAATGGACCAAAATTATATGTGTCTAAAAAGCTCAATTCCATTGTCCATCTTGAATTTAGTCTCTGGCAGGCTTTTACACTGCCCAAGGTGTATCAGTTTAAGGCCTTTAATTAATACCCACCTTACTCTCTAACTCTGTCTAGCCTCTTGGTAGCCTCACCAAGGCACCAACAGCAGGGAGGTACAAGCCCTAATCCTGGTGTTTCCACTTTGGGAAGGCTGTGCAGGCTGCAGAGCATGCCTGGCACCCTGATCCCACCATGCACAGCCTCACCAGGAGTGGGATGGAGGGAGGGCTGCAGTGCCACCATGCCCCAGGGTTGGGTGCCCTGGTCACTGGGTGCTGGGCCATCCTCTGCACCACATGTTCTCCCACTCTCATTTCCAAAGGGTGTTATTTCACTGCTGCCTTCCAGATAATGTAACTGAATCATTCAATTGAGCATAAAATAGAAATTTGGCTTCTTATCTGCTGGGAAACCAGCTTTACTATTTTCTTTCTGCAAAATACATTTTTCACTATCTTATCTTCTAATAAACAATCCCAGCTTTGCAGGCTGCAGAAATGTTCTGAACGCATTTAAGAGACATTTCCCCCCCTCCCCCTCCTCCCCTCTCCTTTTCCCCTTATCCCCCCTTCCCACCCTTTAAAACGTCAGTTTTACAGACACATTTTTAAAAGGGACCCAATTTGTATTCCATCTTCCTTTGGTGAGGGTATCTATTTTTCATAAGCCCGTCCTTTGCTTTTGAGGCCTCTCTCCCTTGGTTTAATTTCCATTCCCGTCTCCCTTCCTTCCCCTGTACAGAACTGAGACACCAAGCTCCCCCCTCCACACACACCCCCCCAAAATGTTTTCTCTTGTTTTGGGGAAAGGCAATTCAGGCTGAAAAGGTGCCCTCCCCTCGGCTCTCACCTATGGAAACCCAACGTGTCAGTGAAAGGTCAGCTATGAATTTTTAAAGCTTTCTATCTGGCTCAGGCTGACATCAAAAGCATTACCAGTGGCACTAAATCAGGCAGCGAGGGGGAATTAGAATATGCAACAGGCCCAGCCACACAGCCGGATTATTCAGAGGCTCCTCTCAGGAGGGGAGAGGGAACCCAAAGTCGGTGTCAAGAGGCTGATTTCTGCCTCTTCTGCCCTCCTTCTTGGGCAGTCACACCAGTGAGCTGCCTCCTGCCAGGGATCCGTGAAGAACTGGGCAGGGGGTGGAAATGCAAGAGATCATCATGCACTGGTGTCACTGCTGCAAACAGAAAGCTGGTCTGAGAGGGGATTTCATGATCTTGGATATGAAGCCATGGTTGTCTCCTCGCATCTCCCGGGTATCCATCCTCTGGGTTAAAGCCTTTATGGCTCAAAAAAAAGACAGAGTTTTTTATTTCTAGACCCAATTAAGAAGGGCAGAGGAAGGAAAATCGGTGTAACTCCTGCAGAAGTGAGCAAATTGTAGGAGAGCTCAAGTGTCGTGTCCCAGCAGATCTGGACCTGGATTGTTGGGGCCACAGGCACTCTGAGGATCTTCCCAGCAATCATCTGTGAGGGTCCCCTCCCTTGGAATTGTCCTTTCCTCATGCTCAACAGCTGGCTATGTCACCAGACAGATTTGCTTTGAGGAGAAGGTACCCAGATTTGTTGTAGAAAGGATCCACAGCAGCAGCCCCATACCAGGAATGTGTCATTTTCCTGCTTTCTTGGCAGGCTGGGGCTAAGCCCTCATAGTTTTTGTGCATCTTTTCCATTAAAAAAGTGCTGCATGCCCAGGTTGGAGCACACAGCATCCCCTACAACAGCAGAACACGGGCACGGTTCAGGAGGTGATTTATCATTCATTGACCATTTAACAATCTGGCAGTTGGGAGCAGAACTTTTCCTATCAGGACTCCTACATGCAGAGCAGCCGTTTGTACAGCACGGATATGTTACAGTGGAAACAAAGGATGTTCCCCCTGAAAGGAAAAGTCAAGTTAAAAAACCTCTGGCTCATGAAGCCCTCTCTGTGAATCACTGCATTGGAGTGCAGGGATTTTCAGGAGCACCACCTGGGAAAATTTCCATTAAAATGTGTGTGTTATGTGGCCTGAAACCTTCTGTCCCCTTGCTGTGACAGCCTGATAGGTTCTGGTCCCCACTAGCCACTGCTGGCTTGGGGAACTCCCAGCTGGCCCCACTGAGCCTGAGAAGAGCTGACACCAACTGCAAAGGGACAAATTCTGGACCTTCAGCAGCACATCTTTGACACCTTCCCACCACCTCACCCCTGTCCCTTTTCAAGACCTGCTCCACTCTTGACTGGCTCTTTTCAGGCTGTTTCTTGATTTCAAGGATGGAATGATTAGAAATGGAAGACTTCTGCTTTTCATTTAAATTTCAAATGTTTCATGGAAATGTGTTTATTTTTAACAGAATGCATGTTTGTCATTGTTGTCCAGGGTGTGACCATTTAGTTTCAGTCCTTTATTTCATATTTATAGCATAGGGAATATGAGCTCCCTGCCCACAGCAGTAACTGGATGATCTTTAAGGTCCCTTCCAACCCAAACCATTCTATGATTCTAATATTAATTATGTCATGCTTTTATCTAACATTTCTAAAATAACAAATGTATTTTTTTTCATATTGCATTGCAAAGTTTTCAAAGTATTAAATTATGTCCTTCTTTCTGAGACAACTGTGTAGGATGGAGGAGGGAAGGCATTTTCCATTGGGGAGGAGGGCCATGTCTCCATTTGGTTAAAAATGCCAACATAGTGACTTTTTTTCCCCATTCTGGATGGAAACAAATCCCAGTGTGTCACAGTTGAACAGAAATTCTGTTTTCCAAACAGCTTCCGTTTCCATCTGTCCATAGTGAATCACTGTCCATCCATCCACACAATCTTTCAGCCTTGTTTTTCATCCAGTTTTTTCTCTGTGTTTACATCTCTCCATCTGGCTGCCCGTATGCTCCTGGATATCTCCATTTACCCTTCCATGGAGCTAATTTTCCACCAGCAGAACATCCACCAACGACTTGGAGACCAGTCATGCTCATTTCTGAGCTCAGACATGGAGCAGCAGAGAGAAATTCTTGATAAAATATTTTGCATCTCAGACTGAAGAATGGTGGGAGTGATGAAGGAAAAGCAGATCCTGAACTTCAGGGATGTTTGTCTAGGGAGCAGGACAGGGTATTTAAGTAGGAAGAATTAAGTGGGTATGGTTTGTGCCTATGGGAAGTTCCACAGTTTTTTGGGAATCCTGTCCATCCCCCAGTTTCTCTGGGCTCTCACACTGCTTTGGCAGGGGGCCTAACTTTTCCTAGCTGAGCGTGGCCACAAGGCCACGAGAGTGCCCCGTGTTGTGGCACATTTAAAATCCATGCTGGATGGTTGCCATGGCCCATCCAGCCTCCACAAACCTGGGCAATGGGCTGTGGCCAGAGGCACGGGGCTCATTCCTGGCTGGCACGAGGCTCATTCCTCTTCCAGGCCAGCCCTGAGCAGGCAGCCACTGTAGATCTGCCCTGCCACCTCCACAGGGGTGACCCCAAACCCTCACCCCGGGGACATGCTCTGTCCTGGGCTTCTCTTCTTGCTGCAGAGCTGTCCCCAACCTTCTGCTTGCACATCTGGCTGCAAAGCAGTAACTTTAATAGCAGGGGTGGGCTACAGGAGCCAGCCAGTCTTCTTTGAGTGATGCCAAAAAAAAAGCCTAGAAATGGTTCCTGCCAGTGCTCATCCAGCTCAGGGGATGCAAAAATCCTTGATCCATGGACCAGGCCCTTTGCTGAACTCATCCCTTATCCCCACCCATATGGCAGCTCCTGTGAAGCATTTCCATTTCTCTTTGGACTGGATGAAAATTCAGAATTCAGAGCACTGGGAAGTGTTTCATTGCACAACCCTTTTGTCATCTAGAGAGGAGTTCACTAATGTGAGGAAAAGGACCAGGATAATCAAAGATCCTGGTGGATTTAGGATTTTGAATTGCAGTGAGATAATATCTAACTGCATTAAACTTCTGTCAATAAACCAATCTGGAAGAATAATACCCAATTAAATCTGCACAGAAAAGAAGTCCTTACAAGTAATACAATTTTTTTTCCCAAACTCCACTTATTTTTGCCTCTTTCTTTCTTTCTTTGCATTTTCATGTTCCAGAGGCTGAAATACTTAGGTCCTTTTAGTTCTTGTTCACTTGCTAAAGATCTCTTTATTGCCACAGCAACACTTCTTACTCACTTAATATTGAAAAAGTCATGTCTGTGTTTGTCAGCTAACCAAATTATCTTCAAGCAAAATATGATTTTAAATCTCAAAGCAGGAAAAACTAGGGGAAAAAATGTCAAGTGCTTAGAAAGCAAAAAGGATCTATAGCATACATTAATGTACAGTCTCACACCAAAGGGCAGAAAATATACAGGAACAAATAAATCAGGGAGAAACCTGAGTGACAAATGAGTTGTTTCATTTGATTGAGGACTGGTGAAATCCGAGCTGGACCACAACATTCAGGTTTGGCACAGCATCAAGGGAAGGGTGGACAAAGTGGAGAGAACCCAGAACAGCAAGAATGATCAAAAAAGGGGGAAAGACAGAGGGATTGGGGCTGCTTAAGCAGGAAAGGTAAAGAAGGTGTTGGGAGGTGGTCTCCTTGTAAGGAATAAGAGGTTCAGAAAGAAGGATACAGGGCAATAAAAACTGGACTTGAACTGCAGCAGAGGTGTTTATGTCAGGCTTTAGGAAAAAGATTTTCTTGTTCCAGGAAATGAAGCAGTGGAACACATTGCCTGGGAATGCTGCTGGTCCCCACCACGGCAAATCTTTGGGAACAAGACAAAACCAAGGTCTGGAATGGCAGAAACTGAGCTGATCCAGCTCTGGGCTGGGGAGCACAACAGGTAACCCCTTGAGATCTCCTCTGTCCGTGCTCCCTGGAGGTCTGAAACCTAGAAATCCTTTCATGTGCTCCCTGCATGTCACATCAGGGACACCTGAGGTGCCAATTGCTTCATGGTCACAGGCTGTGACTGAACTGGGA
Source organism: Nicator chloris (assembly GCA_013400495.1). NCBI lineage: Eukaryota > Metazoa > Chordata > Aves > Passeriformes > Pycnonotidae > Nicator > Nicator chloris. Next base: position 504,478 of record WAAE01008424.1, read on the forward strand.
TTTCTGGATAGTGCCAATTGCTTCATGGTCACAGGCTGTGACTGAACAGGGATTTCTGGATATTCCTCCTGAAAGGCTTGTAAAGCTCTGGGAAATACAGGACATGCTGGATATCCCATTTGGCTCTGGGACACTCCCTGAAAATCTAGTTGGTATTGAAAGTTACCACGCCATAAGTTGTATTGTTAATACTATTATTTATTATTTATGAAGTGCTGAGTGTGTGCTGGGTGTTTATATGATTATACACTGAGTTAGTCTGGAGTTATACAGACTCTTGAATTACAAGGTGATGTTATTACCTGCTGGCTTTGCATGAGAATGATATTTTTCATTTATTCTGGTTGGTTCCTTCATCCTGTGAGGGGCTGAGCAGGGTCTGTGAATTTGGAGTCATTAATGTGCTGGATCTGACACCAAAAACAGGCTGTGAGGGAAAGGGTACCCTCATTTTGCAGGTGGAGGGTAAAGATCTGGGCTCCAAGGAAACTGAACACCCTGGTGTCACACAGCAAAGCACCAACAGTCTCAAATTATTCTGTTGCTGGGTATTTTTACAGACTTGAATGAGGCAGTTGTGCTTGGAAATGGAAAGTTTTCATTCCCTCGTGGGCTCGGGCTTAAGATCCTGTAGCAACAACTTCCACACCCTCATTACAAGTTCCATCCCAATGTATTCCCTTTCAAATCAATCCTCCTTCTACCCCCATTCAAGACAAAGACAGGCTGTTCTCCTCTGAGACAAGAATATCTGTCAGATCTCCTCTATTCCTCTCAGTCCTTGCCACTGTGTTGTTATGCACTCACTCACACCCCAGTTCTAATAAGACTAAATATTCAAGTGTTTTGATCTCTCTTTACACAGTATTTATTAGTGCTTTACACAATGATAATTTATTTAATAATGCAATTCTTGCATTTTGGGTGGCACACCAATTGACTTCCCTGTGAAGACAGATAAAATAACAGGATTTTGAAACTATCAGCAGTCAGAGAGGGGCATCTTTACCCATTTAAAATATGAACCAGACTTTTTGTGATCATCATCTGGTCAGTTCTCATAGCTATGCTATAGGAGTAGGACATGATCCATCACCACATCCATGCCTCCAACTGCAGTTGTAATCAGAAGAGAGTCTGTTCTCTGGTTAATGAAGTAAATGAGACCTCGGGTAATATTGTCTGTGTAATTGACAGAGTTCTCTGGGAAACATTACACTTTATAATGAAAATACTGTATATAATTAGGATCTAATAGGAAGAAAATAGTAATTAGGCAGAATTAACTGAAAAGAAGCAATCAAGCAAATAAAGGTTATTCTCTGGAGAGGATCCTTTGGGGTTCAAATGTGTACATCCTCTGATTGTAAAGAAGTCACAGTAATTAACAAGAGTCTTTTCATTGCCTAAGAACAACCTAGCAGTGGCCACAGGACTGACCCTGCAAACCCGAACGTGCTGTTCCAGAGCTGGGCTTCCACAGGGACTGCAGCCTCTGCACCCAACACTGCCTGTGCTGGCAGAGGTTAGGGAGGCATCCAGACCTTTAACTCTGGCCTTCCACAGGGATTGGAGCCCCTGCACCCAACACTGGCTGTGCTTGCAGAGGTTAGGGAGGCATCCAGACCTTTAACTCTGGCCTTGCCCAGCTCTTGTGGACACCTCCTGCTCGTCGCTTTCTGCTTTTCACTTTCCTCCCTGACGCCCAGAGATCTGTCAGGAGAGAGCTCAGAGCAGTGCATGGCATGGAAGAGATTCAATCCAGTATTTCTCATAAACAGAAACCATAAGCAGACAAAACAGATGAGCCCAGGACTCACTTTAAGGCAGTTCTTGTTGCTTAACAATATTTCTTCCATTCTTATTTATTTTTCTACTTCGTCTATCTATGCATTGATCTTTCTAAGTAAAGATTTACTGCAACTATCAACACAGCACTTAACATAAATTAACAAGAATGGCTTCATGGATTTTTTGTTTTTATTCACATAGATCAAAAGTGAAGTTCTCACACAACTCCCACTTTGAGGGAGATTTTCTTAAATTACATAAACTTTTACCAATTAATTCCCCACTACAATCACTAATGTGTGTGGCATGAACCACAAACTTTTTTTGTCCCAAGATAAATTAATAGGACCATTTTTTCAATTTAATTCCTTCAGAAAACATCTGGTATTTTCCCTTAAATGGATAAGGAAATCATGTTTCTTTAATATGACTCTCAGTGGCACCCCGGAGTGCAGCTGAAACATCTCTTCTTGAAGTTATCCAAAGGTATGTGAGAGACATTCCCACAGGAATGGTTGGTATTGTCAAACCAAGTTCTTTGGAGTTGGGTGGGAGGGGTTGACTGGTTTTTTCTGTCTTTATTTGCTTGATTTTTTGGTTATGTTTGGGATTTTATTCTTTGCCTAAAGGTATTTGATGAAAGAAAAAAGTAGGTGGGGGAATCTGTAGAGTGAGAAATATGTTTATGAAATAATTTCATTTAAATTTGGATTAAATTTTGTACTTAATTCTTGAAAGGCATATTTTTCTGGTCTTCTATTCAGCCTGCTGGTGTACCTGCCCAAGAAAAACTCATTTTGGACCACTGAGGTGTGTGTGCCTCAAAGAATGATTGCTCTTTCTTTCAGAACTTTTATTTCTGTCCACCTCTTTTCCCTTCCTTTTTTCCCACAGAACTATTCACTCAATTCAGTGCAACTTTGCTGCCATTTTTAGCCCAGATTTTTCCAACAAAATTACCACTTCTTTAAAACTTTAGATCAACCCCTACAAAATAATACCAACCCCCCCGACTCTTTGTGACATCTTTGAGGCCAATATGTAAAAAATATCCTGTGGTAGCCAAGAACTAATGTTATTATTGCTCTCAGCTATCTGGGGAAAGTGGGATTCAGAGAAGTACCTAATGGCCAATTGTGCACACCAAAAGTGAGATGAAAAACTTCAGCAAGTTCAAAGTTTGTAGCCCAATTATCTTCTGTCTTGCGGGTGCTCTATAGGGGAGGAAAGTAATGTCCCTCCAACCACTGCATATCATTGCAATATCTAACAAATCCTTTGGCACTCCAGCAAGGAGTTCAAAGGAAAAGCATCATCAGCTCAAATAATTACTGCCCATATTAAGTGTTTTAATATTGCAGATGGATGTAAAAGGCAAAGGACAATGGCTCCAACACAAAGCCTGGTGAAGCACAATCTGGGGAAGGCCACAGATATCCCACACTTTGTCCTTTCCCCTGCTCTGTTCTCTGCAATATTAAACCACTTAATCTGTAATTGCACAAGCCTACGATGCCTTGGCTTTGAACTCCCCGTAAGGGTCCCACAGGATTTGTCAGATGTTTCTAAAACAAAGCCTACCAGGAGGCTGAAAGGTCTCTTAGTAGCTATGACAATGGTTTAATGGACTGTAATTTCCAGTAAAGGGATCTAATTTAATATTTTCACCTATCATGTAAGCAAGGCACCAGCTGGGAGAAAGGAATGAAAATTATAGCAAGGGGCAATCAAGGTGAGCAGTGCTGGAAAATCACAACTCACTGATGGGCACTGAACTTCATGCGGGAACCTGGCTCAGACATGGACTGGGTTTTCTCTCAGCTGGGTGAAAAACACACCAGTCTTGGAGCCTGGAGTTAAGACATGCCATTCATTGTGGATTCGTTCTCTCGATGGTTAGATGATATACTTCAGGAGACGGGGGTTGCTCATGGAACACATGCTTTATTCTCAGGGGTCGTGGGTGCCAGCGTTTGCCATCAGTTGCCAGCCCAGCTGCTGGCGTGGTTCCAAGAGAGTTCCAAGAGGGTTCCAAGAGAGTTCCAAGAGAGTTCCAAGAGAGTTCCAAGAGGGTTCCAAGAGAGTTCCAAGAGAGTTCCAAGAGAGTTCCAAGAGAGCGAATTTCCTGTTACAGTCTATTTTATCCTATTCTGTGTTGAATATTCTATTTACAGTGACCAACTGGTGTGAAACACAAATCCTATAGAATTTACATACAGCCTATGAGAACTACTACATTAGAATAAGGCACTACCTTCTTATGCTAATTTCTATAATCCCTTCTTCCTGCTATCCTGCAGACTCCTTTTCTGCCTGGTCACTGGTATTGCTCAATATCCTGTCCCCTGGACTGGCATCCCTTCCCATATCAAAAGTGACCGTCATTTCTACCTCACTCACTGGCCCAATGTTTTCTGAACCTACAGCTAAACAATCATATTTTTAAGGTTTCCCTGTATCACCTTCCCCAACAATTCATCTCCCAGGTGGCACCCAGGTAACCCCTTCCTCCCCTCTCTTCTTCTGTATTTGTCTTGTCTGGCAAGGCTGAAGACTCTTTCCTGCCGTGGACAGTGCTCGTGCTGTGTGGGTGTAATAAAAACACCCCTGAGGTGGTGCTGGAATGCACAGAACATGCAGGGAAGGAAGGGCTGTCCAAGGCTCCCAGCACCAATCCCAGGATTCTCCTTGGCAAACAGTCAGCACAATCCTCTTGCAGATATTTCCTATTTTCCTCCTATCCTGTCCAGAACTCCTTGGTTATGATATGCTCCTGCCAGGCAGCTCTCAGCCTCCTCCCAGCAGGGAACACATTCCAGACCTGGTGGGGAAACCCTCCGTGTGCACAGGAGCAGGTTCTGGATAGTCTGAAACAAAGCCCACTGAGAATATCTGTGTTTTTTCCCAGTAAAAGAGGATGGATGATGGAGATGTTCATCACCATCTATTTTGCAAGGACATGCTTGTGGGGGCCTCACGTAATCTCATGCAGGAAGTAGATATGATGAAAGTGGTTTTTCCAGTCAGAAAATCTGTCACAACAAGAGGTTTATTGGTGATGCACCTCATGGCTTGTGTTTCCTGTGTTCAGGCAATAACAGTCTTGCCAGCAAAAGAAAAACTTGTTATTCCCCTGTTATTTTTCCTATTTATTCCTTGGTTGTAGCGGCATATGTTGCTTCCTCTTGTGTGAAATGCTTTCCACTCTCAGATCGTTTCTCTGAAAAGGAAATCTTCCCTGTGGCATCTCTCAGGAGCATTTGCAAAAGTTCACATGGTTTCAGAATTCTGGAGTGCAGAAGTGTTTAGCATGATTCGTCTGCCCAACTAAATAATTGCTTTTCGTCATTCTGCAGATGTCCCACTCCTGTTCTTTGAAGGAAATATGCTGAATTATTGAAATAAGATAGAGTCAGGATTATGAAAGGAAGTTCCATCTTATGATTTAAGCATTAGCCTTGAATTCAGCAGATACACATTTGGGTTCTGACTCTGCCTCAGATATTCTGGGAAGCCTTAGGCTTATCACAAAAGCCAAGATCCATTTTTGTCTGACATGAGCTACGCAAGACTTTTAGAATCAGCTGCCTGCGCTGCTGCTCCAGCCAGTAGAGTACCAGAGAGATCTCCAAGGAGAGCACCACCTCTCCCTACAATCCATGGAATGATTCACACTCTGGAGGTGTTCCTGTGCCTGCAGGAATCTGCGTGACAACGCTGGCCCAGATACCTTTTAGAGGGATAAAATTAGGTGAGACCATTTCCACCCTTTGTCTCAGTCTCCCACGTGTACAGAGGTAATGGCAATGCTTCTTTCCTCTGGTCTCTTGGATTTGCTGGATTTCTTTTAAAGAAGAAGCAAAATGTGGCCTGACTTCATCCAAGTCTTAGCAACACAGTTCTATAAATAGGAAAAATACAGGTTTGGAATTCCAGTAACTGACCTTTCATTAGCTTCCAGTAGCTAATTCCAGTAGCTTGACCTCCATGAACACAGCACAAAACCAAGGAGTGGATGGCAAAACTGGGTTTACATGATGGGAAATGTTAAGAGAAATGGGTGGGGAAATTATCTGGCTGCATTCATTAAACATCTGAAGTATCTCAGGAAGGTTGGATGAAATTAGAAGAAATTATTAAAATGCTACCACATATAAATCTTTTATGACAGTGAATATACATGCAGTAAGTCAGAACTGGAACAGGTTGAAAAATGTTCTGCTGAAATTTCTTTTTCTGACCAAAAAAATGTCATTTTACTGAAATCAACCTATCCTGAGGAACATGCCAATTTAAGTGATTCTTTTTTTTTCCCATAAGAAATGCAACTGAAATGAAATGTTCCCAATAAGGCTCAACTTTATCAGAACAGAATGTTTCAAATTTTTTGGAGGTTGAAACGATTCCCTTAAAAATATTTTATGCAGATCTGTAATGCTTAAAATATCAAAACTGGAAGAAAGTACTTGGCATTGATCAAAACTAGTACACTGAATAACCACAGATTATGTGGGGGTTTTTTTAAAGATTTCTTTTGGAATAATTTCCTTTACATCTCTTAAAAAGGGGAAAAAAAACACCCAGCCCTAAATCTGGAAGGGTAGAACTCAAATAATGTTCAATTTTGCTTCAGCATAAAGCATCTCACTTGAAGCAGATTTATCTTCATTTTTATGTGTCACCCGCTGTTTTAATCTGTGGGTAAGAGAAACAAACCAAACCCTTACAGCATAAACATTTCTGTTGATGTGTTATTAACAAAGCAGCTGCTGAAGAGCTCTGGTGCTGTGGATATTCTGGCTGTAGGAGCCACCTTCCCAGGCAGGAAGGCAACTCCTGTAATTCCCTCTGAACAGTCTCTCAGCTTCCTTCTCGTAAATCTGTTCAGCCTCCTTCGTGCTGTCCTGTTTCATGCACTCAATTCCTACAGAGTCCTTTTTCTGGGTCCCAGTGTCCCCTGCCCTTCCCACCTGGCAATGCCCTGCAGGTCAGTCTGGTTTTCCCCTGTAAATGCAGCATTCCCCAAGGTTTCTAATTCACATTCTCCTTGGTGGAAGCCCTGCAGCTCTCAAGGAAGAGAAAGCTCAGGCAGGTCCTGAGCTCTGTGTTTGACAGGCTCCAAAGACTCATTTCATCAGCTGTTAATCTCCAACAATCCTCTAAACATTATCTGTTAAGAATTGAGCAAGCAGTGCAGCTTTACCAGACTTTAGACTTGTTATTAGTTTTCATAATTTTTCTCAAAAGAACTTAAGACTGAATCAATCTCCCAGACCTAATATGTTGATAATCATTTTGAAATATTTAAAGCTTCACTTCTGAAAGCTTGACTGAAATACCCACCTCGAGTCTCCCCTGGTGCTTTCTTGGCTCCTAATTTGGTGTTCTCTTTTCCTCTATGAGACCTGGTCTTCTCCAACCTTAATGATCCTATCACTTTCCCAAGTGGTTCTGTTGTCTCATGAACATTTCTCTCCTTTCTACTCCTGATCTTATCTTGAGATTTGCTTCAAAGTTTCTATTTTTCCATAATGAGGTATGAAAAATGGTACCCCATTTCCTTGGGTACCCACTGACCACAGGAGGTTCCTCCTACTGCAATGGTTACAATGCAAAATTCATGTCACTTTTACAGTCCTGCATCACATCCTGTAAAATCAGAAATGTCTGTCCATGTTGCTTGTGCAGAGGTCCCAAGCCACTCTAAGGACTAGACTTGCAGTAGATTCAGATCCCAAAGAGATAGGAAGTTAAAAGAGATGTGACTTTGAAAATACACAGCCACGCTGTAAGATGAAAAGAACCCTCTTTGTCTCCAGAGCCCACTGAGCCACCCTATTGCCCACACTTAACTTAGGCTCGATGTTTCCTAGCTGTTTTATCTGTCCAGATCACAACTCAACCTGCTACATCCATCCCAAGGTGTTAACTCACACCTGCTTTGGTGCTAAAAGAGGCTCTCACAGAATCCAGCTGGATTGGCTGCCCTGCAGTTTTGAAAATAGCCTGGAGACAAGCTCTAATGTCACTGCAGCACGTGTTCAGTGCTGCTGCAAGGCACTGTTTACCTCTGGTATTTATTTTTCCCTGATGTGAATAACTGGAGCCGAGTCCCATGGCACTGTATCCCTGATACAACAATAGATTGAATCCTCAGACGAGGCAATAATGATGAAATTGTTCAGCATCTGAAATAGGCAGCCCCCAGATCTCCACGTAGCACATCTCCTCCTTACAGAGATCAAGGCAAGCAGAAAGAAACAAGATCTTTTACAGAGGAATCTCTGCATCCCATTGCATACTAATTAGACACCAGGCATAGATGCATCAGGGGAAGCAGAGGGAGGAAGGAGGGGAAAAAACTCTCTTGGCAAGACAACGTCGCATTTCAATCTTTCACCTTCACTGGGTAATGGGATGTGATGGAACATTAAAACAAACAAACAGCTTTTGGTGTTTACAAGAAATGTTTAAATAGGAGCTCACGAGCCAGAGGTGTTCCACAGAACATCTGGAGTAGTGGAAAACAATGCGATTACGCAGATGAGCTGGATTCATTAGGCTCTAAAAGCCCCACTAATGAACGCACAAAAGGGACTTGCACGTGGATTGTCATCTACAGAAAAACAAAAAAAAAAAAAGAGATCCAAGCCAACAAACCCCTCGATAATAAACTTGGCAGTCCCTTGCCTGCCCACGCCCTCTCCCTCATCCCCTTTGGAATGAGATTCCCAGTGTAATTGCAAAGCTTCGTGCTCAAGCCCCGTGTGAGAGGCAGAGGCTCAGATCCCTGCAGGGGCGGTGGCTGGGGAGGAGGGAAGGGATGTGGGATGTGGGGATGCAGCTCAACCACCCCTGGAAGGAGACATTCAGCACCTTCCTCTCCCCTGCACACCCATCCCGAGCCCTGGTGTGGGGTGCTGCTGGTCCATGGCCCCTCCAGATGATCTGACAGTGCAGACCCCTCTCAGGCAGGAAAAAATGTGATTTAAGGGACATCTTGGGTGAAACAAGTTGAAAAGACCTTTTCCTCACACGGTGGGTGCTTCAGCTGTGCAGCTCCTTGCCACACTGGACGCTGAAGTTTTAATGTACCAAAGGGAGGTTGGGTGGAAAACCAATCAATTGGCAGCTTTTGAGTACAAAAAGCCTGAAATGAGAGCAGAGAGGCTCGGAGCTGCATGGCCAGGGACAGGAAAGGCAGAGGCAGGAGCAGCACTGAGATTGCTCAGTTCTGACACTCACAGTGAGAGGCTGCCTGAGATATGGCACAGGGCTCTGTGGGCACCTGGCACAGCCCAGCCTGGCATTTTAGTGCTCAGATATTTCACCTGCAGTGACTTGTGGAACCTGAATATGCATCGAGAGTGAAAACTGGGCACTGCCACCAGCTCATTCCTCACAAAACACTGGCCAACAAAGAGCCAGAAATTTCAGTCGTGGCCACAGGACTATTAACACAGCAGCCAGAGGAGAAAAGAGTCCTTTATCCTTTTCTAGCAAATTTTAGTGAGCTTTCTTTGAAGAAGCCCCCCAAATGTCCAGGCTGCCTCCCACAAAACTTGGCTCCAGCCACCTCTCTCACCAGTAGATCAGCAAAGGCAGAATTCTCCTCACAGCAAGGTTAGCAGTAGCCTGGACAGATGTTTCAGGATCTTTTATCACATTGGAATTACTGGATGTTTTCAGCTAAACTGAAGAGCATCTCAGCCTCCTTTTTAGCTCATTCCTGAACACAGATGTTTTTTAAAAAACCTCTTGTGGGTTTTATCCACTGGTGCTTCCTGGGTAATGTATCCTCACTTCCTGAAAGTCCTCATTACTCAGAGGATTCTTTTTTCTTAAAAGCCCATTTATAGAGTTGGCACTTTTTTTTTTCCTTTCCAGTAGATCTATTTCCCCCTGGACTATGTCTGTCTGGGGAGATCTCATTCAAGGACAATTGGGCTTCAGATTAGGAAATCAGACTGCTAAATCCCTTAGTTATCTTTGAAAATCCCATCCTTGAAGCTTAAGTCAGATGAGAGCTTCTCTGCTTTCTGTAATTTTCTGGTTTTCAACTCCATTTCTGAAAGAATTTTTTTTTTTCTCTCATGGGTGGAGGACTGTGACCTTCATAGAGAAATGAAATCAGTTCAACAGAATAAACAGTAATTAAATTTTCATAGGAAAATATATTTTCAATTTTCTGTTTCTCACTGAGGTTTAAATAACTAAATCATTGCAATTTCTTTATTTTCTTTGCCTTTTGAGGGAAAACACTTACCTGAGCTGTTTATTTACATTTCACTCCCAGCATGTATTAGGTTTGCTCATTCTTGGCACTGAGTCCTGGAGTGGCACTTGAGGAATGGTGAACTTGGGGATCTTTCCCCAGCTTCATCCCTCATTGTCACACCTCCCATCACTGTTTTGCTTCTCACCAGTTCAACCTCCTTGTCTGTGGCATGAATTAATCCATGTGGATGGAGTGCTTTGATATCTTCACATAAGTACCAAGCCTGCTGCTGAGAGAAAATGTCACCTGTGGTACTTGCGCTTGAAGGTTTGAGAGCTCTCTCAGTGCTGGGCCAGGGTTCCTGGCAGATGGGGCTCAGGGCAGGGGCACAACAGCAGGTGTCACAGAATCATGGAACCTTAGGCTGGGTTGTGTTGGAAGGCAGCTCAGAGGACCATCCACCCCCAGCACACCAGGTGGGATCTCACCAGAGATCTCTCCCCAAACTCCACGGAATGGGTTGTAGGTGCCTGCTAAACTCTTATCCTGCACAGCCCAGGAAGATGGTAGGAAATGAACTAAATCAGTCTCATTTTTAAATGAGGGCACATCAAGGCACATGGCAGTTCAAGGGTGGAGTTAGGTGAAAGGAGACAGTTCCTGTGCTGTCTTTCTGAGATTGCAGGATGGACACTGGTACCTTTCAATGTGAATGAGGTGGGAATTCTCTCCTGGTTGTTAAAGGGAAGGAGGATGGGTCAGACTGTTTCAGAATTAGGTGTCTGTTTTGCTCTTCCCACAGCTGCTCACTACAGCTTCAAACAGAACGAGATGAGAATATTCAAGAAGTACCTAACTGGGGCACTTCTGACAGTTTCAGAATGTTTGGGACAGTTTTATTTTTAGTATCAATGGATTGGAAAACTTGTCAAAACGGCCACGTTCCTGGGGAACAAAACCACACCTGGGCACACAAACCTGCCTGGCCTCAGGTGAGCTGGTACCTGCACGTGCTGAGACCCTGCTGTGCTTGCCCAGCCTCCCACCTGCCATTCCCTGTGGACATTGATCCATTCATCATAATTGCCTCCTTCCCCACATCACAAACACATCCAGAAGGAACCAGGAGTGTCTCTCAGGCAGGAACCTGGATGTGCCTTTGCATCTCCTTCCTGCCTGGCAGCCAGCCCAAGTCCCCAAAGCGCCAGGACTTTGGGACACCCCTTTCAGCCCCTGACACACAGCCCTGCGCCCTCTTCCCCGGAGAGCAGAGACCACCAGGTCACCACAGAGCTCGGGGAGGGAACCTGCACCTCAGTCCCCAGGTTTTCCCTGAATCTGGGTGTCAGGCTGCTGCGGGAGTGTGGAGAGGAGAGAGGCTCCATCCCCTGCAGGCCAAGGGGCCACCCTCACCCCGACATCAGCTCACCACTGCCTCAGCCTGGCACTGTCCCCGTGCTCCCCGGGATGACAGACTTGATGGGTTTCACACTTTAAGGCTTTTGCTTTGAAAGAGCCTCAGCTTTTATCTTAGCAAAGTACAGCTTTTTAACCTAAAAATAGCCCGCCCAAGCTCCTTCCATCGGAGCAGCAGAAGATGAGCTGGCAACTCTCAATTTTTGGTGCTTCTCTATCAGAAAGATGAAACATTTTCCTTATAATCCCACAAAATGGAATGTTTAGGGTTTCAGAGGTTACTGGAATTTTCCCTGGCAGCTGGTCAAATATGTGATCCCATTAGAGCTTCTTTGATGAGGAAGTGTAGCTTGACTGAGAGAGAAAATGAGTACGGGAGGGGAGGGCATGTCAAAGGAGAAAGAGAAGTAGAGAGAACAGGAAGGGTAAAAAACCTACATGAACCGAGAATTTTAATGTACCACACTCTGTCTCTTCACAGAGGAAGACAGGAAATTGCATCCAAAACATAAATGCCCAAACTCTGGTTATGAATGAGGAAGAAGCAGCTCTGCTCTCTCTCTGTGAGGGAAGAAGATCATTGTGATGCCTTTTCCATCTCTGAGAGGCCAAGGAATGCCAGGAATTGCTTCTTTCCTGCTGGCAGAGCTTGTGGACCCGAGCGGGAGAAAGCACCTGGCAACCTGGGATTAAAAAAAAAAACAAAACTCAATTCCTGCTTGCTGCCAGGCTGGATGCTGACTGCTTGTCAGTTCACTCAGCACCACACACACAGCCAGAGTCAGAGCAGAGCTCTTCCTCAGAGAGAAAAGGACAAGGGGTGGTGTTTCCCAGGCCCCATTGTGAATCTGTGAATGGCTCTGAGTACACAATGCTGGGAGCTGCTCCGGGTTTGTTCTCCTCGTCCCACTGCACCAACCACTCCCAACAGGCTGGTTAACCCTGGCAGGAGGGAGGGGAGGGTGCAGGTGCTCTGTGGTGGGAGCTGGCACAGCCCAGGGCTGCCCAGCCCGGCGGCTGCTCGGGCACAGGAGCTGTGTGCAGATTCCAGCATGGGCTGCACCATGCCAGGGGCAGCAGACCCTCCACAGGCCTGCCCGTGGCTGCTCTCCATCAGGGTATTGTCTTGGGTTGCAATGCAAGATGTAACCAAAGTTTGTATTCTATTGCCATCTGTTGAAACCGGTTGGGGAGGGGATGGGTGTCTCCTGTTAGTGGGCCAGCTGTTAAACCAGGTGGGGCAGGGTTCTTTATCTCTGCCAGGACCCATCCTCCCTCCAGGGGATCTGCTGTCCATGGGCCATCCAGGCTCCCTGCAGGAGCTTTATTCCCTGATCAAATTCCATCATCCCACTGGGAGATGCTGCACCCAGGGGAGAGCCCAGCATTCCTGCCTGGATAAAACCTGGGATTCAGAACTCCAGCACAGCCTGTTTGCATTCCCAGAGGAACCAGACCCATCTCAGCACCACTGGGCCTTCAGAGAAAACTACACCCTCCTACAGGATCCTCTCTGCTCCAACAGAACCACATCTGGCACTGCAGGAGGGCTGGACTGGGCTGCTCCCAACACCCTGAGCAACAGGGGTCAGGCTGGGTTCTGACATTCAGTATTTTCTTTCTTTCTTTCTTTCTTTCGTTGCGTTTTTTTTGTACTACGACATTTTTATTTTTAATATTCCTAGTAAAGAACTGTTATTCCTATTCCCATATCTTTGCCTGAAAGCCCCTTAATTTCAAATTATAGTAATTCAGAGGGAGGGGGTTTACATTCTCCACTCCAAGGGAGGCTCCAGCTTTCCCTGGCAGACACCTGTCTTTCCAAACCAAGACAGATATCCATCAGGATATCCATCAGGAGATGTCTGTGGTTCCCACAGCTCCAGCATGCTGCTCTCAGGGGAGGGACAGATCCTTCCCTAGGTGAGGTGCTCAGTTTCAGCAGCTGCCTTTTTTCAACTCTTTTGTCATCAGATTTACCCACGAGCTAGAAATGAAGTTCACAGCATTTCTGTCAGAGTGACAAGACATCAGGACTCCTTCTGGCACCATCTTTTACCTAAATGGATACTTGTTCCCTTCTCTCTGGTATTAATGAGGAATCATCTGTCAGTAAATTAGGCAATGTGCATTCAGATAAAATAGAAAACTTTTCCCACCCCCTCCCACCTCCTTGGGGGTGAGAGTTTTGACCCGAGCTGAGGTTAACCCCAACAACCACACCCATCCCCAGCTCCTTCACAGAGTACACCTCCTCCAAACCTGCCAGTATCATTGCACGTGTCATTGTCACGTAACCTGGTTTCTTCAGACTGGGGCAGGTTGGAAAATCCTCCTACCAAAATTGGTTTAAGTCTCTTGGTTCTGAGGAGCAACAAAGTTTTTTTCTGCGCTGTGCCTGACAAAATGATCATTCATAAAAACCCAGCAGAGCAAAATCCACCTCCCTGCTCCCTCCTTGCAGCTCTGCTGTCCTCAGGTAAGCAATGCTAAGCCAATTTACCCCTCCAAACGAAATCTTGGGCAAGGGGGCAGGTGGGCTGCCAGCTCACACTCCCATCCCACTGGCAGCCCCACAGTGCCACGGGGAATCAGCAGCACTCCACGCTTGTATGAATTAGCAGGAGAACTGCTGTGGCTCTGCAGGCCCAGAAGGAGCAGATCTGAGGAGTGCAGGCTGCTCCTGCATCATCTGCTTGTAGATCAGAGCCCCAGTTTAGCTCAGAGCCAGGGGAGCACCTCAGGGCAGCACCAGCCCCGTGGGTTCAGCGCTGCCAGGGACGTGAAGAAGGCGGAAAACGCTGCAAACCCATCCAGCTCTGGGAGCTGGGTGTCATTCCAAGCAGCAAGGCCTGCTCAGCATGGATTTACAAGCCCTCTGGAGGCATCCAGTGCTGTCTGCTTTCTCCAAGCCTGCCTAACAGCCGGCAGGAGAGCACACAGCCCCTCTGCTGGAGCTCCCAGAGAGCCCCAAAGGCTTTGCCCTGGCCAGGCTGCTCGTATTTGGAAAAGAATGGATTAAAGTGGGTTACCTCTTGTGGTACAGGTGGACTCGTGTTTCCCAGGAGGAAAAGGGCTCAGCACAAGACTGCAAACGAGCATGTTCCCTCCTGTCTCTGTCAGAAGTCTGTCCATGCATGCAGCTCATCCAGACACGTCTGTGTAAACGATCATTTATCTCTGGGTCTGTGTCTGCATCTCCCCAAGCTTCAACCCACCAAGCTTCAATGGCTGGGTTTAAAATAAACCAGTGAGTTTCTCTCGTTTTTAGGCAGTTTGGGGTGCCTCAGTCACACCCATTGACACTCTCTCACACTCAGTCCCATAAATAAAAGTCCCACTGTGACAGGAAATATATTCTAATTAGCACCCCAGACACAGTCTCCTGGCTGCCTTCCACTCCTTCCCACTGGCAGAGAGCTGGAGGCTCTTTTATTTTTTCTTGCAACATTCCCCTTAAAGACCCATCGATGTTTTGTTGAGACCATTTGCAACGAGGAGGAGGAAAAAAAGAAAAGGCATCCAGTGGAAGGTGTCAGATGGTAGCAGGAGATGAATCATGTGCCTTCCTTTCCCTGACCCACTACTGAGCACTGCTGTAACAACAGGCTCTCAAAAACATCCTGTTCTACACTGTTACAGCTGGAAAAGGCCTCTTAGATCATGCAGCCCAGCTCTCTGCCTCTGGGATAACTCCCTGGTGTCCACTTTATGCTGTTTTGTCCAGCCTAATTATCCATCCCTGCTGTTAGTGGGATGGAGCACCAAACTCTCCAGACTGCCTCCATCCTTCAGGGTTCTTTTATTGTTCTTCCCTTCTTGGTGGCTTCTAGGGTGGAGTTTTGAGACTACATCATTTTAGGCTCTGACACTTTAGGCCCTTAAAGAGTGTCCTCCTGGTCTCACAGTTCAGTGCAAACTGTAGTTTGAATCTGGGGACCTTTGTGCATTAATAAAAGAGCAGACCTTTTAGAAGAGATTAAGTGTTAAGGGAAAGATTTTGCTGTTCTGTGGTTTGAATCAGGGATTGGAGGTTCCTCCATCTCCACAGAACATACCAGTTCATGTGTGTGCCTGCAGATACAAACACAAGCGTGCACATCCCTGCCTGTGTTGCAGCTGCAGCTCTTTACTGACACAGTTGTCTGTAGGTGAGCGTTCACACAGGCATGAACACACTCAGTGGCACAAAGTCTCAGCCTGACAAGTAGCTGGGTTTTTCTCCTCTCATTTCCCTCACACCCAGCAGCCTGAGGCCAGCAAAAAGTCTGTCATGTCATGGCAGAGCTCTTGTGATGGTTCCAGGCTGGTCTAAACTCCTGTCCTGCCCTCCCTGTGCACTGAGTGCCTCTGATCAGGCTTCATGTTACATCTGGCACCTGCCCTTCATTGCCAGACTGATTTCCAGATGAAAGCAGGCTCGTGTCTGCTGTCTCAGGCTGTCTTTTTGTCACAGTAGTCGAGGAGATGAGGTTTTGATGTGTTTCATAAAAATGTCATCAGGTAATGGAGAGAGTGCTGCTAATGAACCTGAGCCCCTGATTAGCCAGCAGAGCATGCTCATGAATCAGGGATGCAGCAAATGCACCATCTGAGGAAGAGTCAGCAGTGAGTCCTAGAGACAGAAATCTTGGGGCCAGGCTCCCTTCAGCCCAGATCCCACAGAGCCAGCCCCAGCTTGCTCCCACCAGGCAGGCAGCTCAGCTCTCCCTGTGCTCTCAGGGAACATCTCACTCACAGGGAGGAGGGAAGGTCATTCCCAGCAGAGGTCTCAGAGAAGGAAATCTCCCCCTGCCCTCCACTGTCAGTTCCCAGGGAATTCCTGCTTTTCCCTTGTGCCAGGAAGTTCCCCACTGTCCCCATTTCTCTCCTTGCTGGTCCATAGGCTCCAGTGTGTGTGTCAGGGCTTTCCTATAACTACAGTCTCCCCCACTGTCTTTCCAAAATTCCTTGCTTCAGACGTTCATGTAAATCTGTTCTGCAGTCACACGGTGCTTCAAATTAAACTTTGAAATGTTTCTGTTTAGCCTTTTAACTCATTCCTGCAAGAGGCACATTGCAGAGTGGGGTTTCACTGCTGTGTCAGGGAGCCCTGGGTCATGGAAAGGCTCATGAGAGGGGAGAGGACTCTGCTGTCCATGTTCAGGGCTCTTCTTTCACTCAGAAATCTGTCAGTCCTTGCTTTATGTGTCTGTCCTGACTGACAGGTAAAAACTCCTGGGCTCTTCCCAGTGAGTCTATCTGCAGTACCAAACCTCCAAATCCTTTCATTTTAGTCCTAAGAGGGCAAAACTTTCCTTTCTGACTCATCTGTCTCCTAAAGACACGGGCAACTGCTCAAAGTGCAAAACCTTCATCAGCTTGCATTCTGCCTGGGCAAAGAAAACACAGAAATGGTGTCAGTAATGGGCAAAGAAAACACAGAAATGGTGTCAGTAATGGGCAAAGAAAACAGAGAAATGGTTTTTCGACCATTTAGTAACAGGCAAAGGAAGGGAAAGGCCAATTCTCTCCATGCCCGTGCTCTGCTGACCCCTCTGAGCCTCCCCAGCTGGACCAGCCCAGGGCAGCTGGACCAGCCAGGCCTTTTCCTCTGGCAGTGCCATCCTGCTGGTGCCTTTCCCCCAGGGCTGCCAGGACGTGCCACCTCCAGACTGAAAGCACCAGCAAACCCCGAGCTGTTGAGCAGCAGGGGCAGGTTGTGCTCAGCCAGCAGTGAGGAGATGGGCAGCACCCAGCAGCAGGCAGCAGGCAGGGCTGGCTGTGCCTCCAGGGCTGCCTGGCCTGGCAACAGGAGCCAGGGCTCCTGGCTGGTCCTGCTCCATCCTTGGCTGAGGCAGCAGGAGCCATGTGCTGAGTCTGCTTCAGCTGGGAATTACACTCTGCATATCTTACATCTATCAGTGTAAAAATAGGATGTTTGAATAAAGGGTGTTAAAATTGCCACCTCAGTCTGATTTCTCATGCTGTGTAATATAACATATGGCAGAGACTGAACTCCAACGGAGAGCTCAGGAAGCCAGCAGACAAATAAGTCGTTTAACCATTTCAGCACCTTGGACGTGGTCCGGAGCTCTGCAGGAGGAGGGTGCACAGGAGAAAACGTGGGCAGCACCTTCAGCTTCATCTGCACATCAGGAACGAGAGCAGAGCAGGGCTCTGACCCCAGCAAGCTGAGCTACAAGGCCCAGGCTAATTGTGAGAGCAGCACAAAGCAGCAGCACCTCCTTCACCTCCCTTGGCAGGCTGGAGCTCCCCTCGGAGGGCAGAGGGTCCCAGAATCCTGGCTGCACAGCACCTGGGGGAGTGCACAGGGACAGCCTGGCACCCATGAAGCTCATCAGGAAGGGGTTAGGACACGGCAAACGCTGCTGCTCTTGGACTTGCAGCTGGGGATTTGGCATGAGACTGCCAAAATCGTTCCTGCACACAGCAAAGAGCGGCAAGAACGGGTGAGTGCAGAGGGAGTCTGTCAGCAGTGGTTCCGGGACAAGAGGGCCCTGTTTGCCCAGCTGGACCAGTTGCAGTCACTGAGATTTACAGGAAGTGCTTGAACAGACACCACATCCCTCAAAGCTGCTTAATGCAAGGTGGGAAAGAAAGGGGAGAGGTCACAGAATCAGAGAATCATTGAATGATAGAGCCATAGAACCAGAGAATCACAGGGTCATAGGGCCATTGCATCTCTGAGGTTGGAAAAGACCCCCAAGACCATCCTGCCCAAGCTTTGACTGAACACCACCATGTGAGCAGGAGTATAGCACCAAGTGCCGCCTTGAGTCATTCCTTGACACCTCCAGGGGTGGTGACTCCCAAACCTCTGTGGACAGCCCATCCCAATGCTTGACAATCCTTTCCATGAAGGAATTCTTCCAGATGTCCAACCTGAACCTCTTTGGCACAGCTTGAGGCCATTTCCTCCTGTCCTGTGGCTGTTGCCTGGAGAAGAGCCTGATCCCCACCTGGCTGCCCCCTCTTGCCAGCAACTTGTACAGAGTGAGGATGTCTCCCCTGAAATTTTATGACTGGGAATCAAATCCAGGCTCCAGCAGAGAGAGTGTTGAATCCCAACCACCAGAAATAGTTTCTCAGATTCAAACTCCTAGAGTCAGGATCATTAATTTTAAAGCAGCATTTGATGGAAATAGACAATGGTGGGTCAAATTTCAATAGGACAGTGGCCCCCTAGCCATGAGCTGGATCATCCCTTGGGTGCTGCAGTGGAGGGAAGAGCATGACTGGCACTATGCTCCACATAAAAATGGGTTTGGCTTGTTGTCATCCAGCAATGGATTCTGGATGGCACAAATTTATGATTTATAATTTATTATCCATTATAATTTATACTGGAGGCATAAAATGTGCTGAACACCCTCGGGAGTCTTCAGCACATTGAGCATAGATGGGATCCTGCACATGAGCAGCCAGGGGTGCACAGAGGGTCTGCCTGCTGCTCATGGGGACTCTGTCAAACTGAGGACAGGGTTCAGAGGAGTCCCAGGTCCTGCCCACCTCAGTGCTTGGACCTTGCCTGTGAGAATGAAATTGTTCCCGTAACAGATTGCAGAAAAAGGAGAGGAGGGGCTGGGGATTTGGCCCAGCATCACATTCCAGCACACTGGCTTGTGGACTCTTTAATTTCTTCTTTTTTTTCCCCCTCCTGTTCAAGTTCTGCCTTGTCAGGTTTAATCGGTAGTGTTTGTAATTCAGGTAGCAAATTGATTTTTGAAAGTAGTCTGTCCCTATTCAGCCCACGTTACCCAAGATCCTGCATTAATTATGCACTGATATTGATGTTTTTGTCATACAAGGTCTAGTGTCACTCTATTCAGAACCTGCTTCTTCCTTGTTAAAAACGTTTCAGAGTGTGGCCTTGGGAAAGATACTGCGTGTCACTCCCAGGATCAAAGATAACCTGGCAAGGAAATACTCTATTAGTAGTGAAATTCGTGTACCTTTTCTCTACCACCTTCCTTAGAAGGAGCACAGCCAAGGTTGGGGAGGAGAGAGCAGGACCAGGAGATCCTCCAAGGAGAATTGAGCTGTCAGAGCTGTGGGAGCTAACAGGAAGGGACAGCAGGTTTAGGATGCACATGGTAAATGGAGACAGGGAGAAGCAGCAGCTCACACCTCATGGGCTGAGGTGTGAACTATTGAGCCAGACCCCAATAAACCACAAATATTTCTCTAATCTTCTCAATCCAAAATAAATTTCAATCTCAATAAAAAAGCAAAAACTCTGTCTAAAAACTTTCTCTACTTTAATTAACCAAAAACTAATTAAAAAAAAAAAGGAAAAAAACCCCTCTGTCTATCTATCTAAAGACAACACTATCTAAACAAAAAAAAAATATATAAATGAGTCATAGAAGTTTCTCTAAATAAACTACACACTCCTTCCCTTTTTACTCTAGCCTTAAATGTACAGAACATAATATCTACACAAACAGAACAGACAATTTAAAAATACAACATCATAAAGTCACCCTAGGACAGAGTGCAGTCCTGGCTGCTCAGGACTATTTCTACTATTTCTAGTCGAAGTATAAACTGAGAGAATCTTTACTAAATAAGCATTTTAAAATAGGACCCCAAACAAGCTAAGAGGTGCACACCCTGCAGCATTTGCAAGCAGCTGTCAGTTGGAACATAAAGCCACCAAGAAGACTAAGTTTTTCTAATAGTAAGTCTCCACAACAGTTTAAAAAAAAGAAACTCCTCTCCCAAACTGATGTATAAATTGTTCTGTGAGAAGATGAGTAAATTGTTAAAGAGGAAAAGAGGTGATTTGAGGTTTCATTTTTTTTCCCTTTTTTCTCTTGTGTGTGTAGAAATAAACTATCTTTGTAACTCATCAGTTTAAGCCTGCTTTTGCCTTCAATTTTCTCCTCATCGTAGTCCCACAAATAAACAAACAGTCAAACCACAACAATTAGTGTGTTAGCCAAGAAAAGCAGCTAAAACTAAAACATTCCCTTTTGCTGGGAGATGAGGATTCCTGCCCAAGGGCTCCTGGTGTTCTCCCACATCTCAGGGAAGCACCAGCTCTGGCAGCAGTGCTGGAAACCACCCGGGGCTTTGTGTGCACCACAAACCCAGTGCAAGCCAACAGCCTGGTACCCTCGTGGGGAAAATAAAACAATAAAAATAGAGAAGAGGGAAAGGGAGTCAGATCTCCTTTTGGAAGAGTATTAACAAGAGTGTCACATGAAAGGCACAGGAGGCAATTATTCTGCTCTATTTGCTACTGGTCAGCTCTCAGCTGGAATATTGTGCACACTTCTGGGCACCAACCCACAAGAAGGATGTGGACAAACTGGAATGAGTCCAGAAGAGAACAACAAGGATGATTAGATGTTTTGAAAATGTGATTTAAGAAAGACTGAAAGAAATGGGTTTGTGGAGTCCCAGAATGAGAAGACTAAATTGGAAACCTGATAACAGTATTTCAATTTATAGGAGGTCATTAGAAAGAAGATGTTGTTTAGTTTTACACACTGGGGAAGAATAATAAAAAACAAATTAATTTCAGATGTGGGAAAAATGTTACAATTTTGAAGACAGTGAAGTAATCAAGCAAATACATGAGGAGATAAAAAAGGTTTTTGAGGATCTGGTGAACAAACATCCACCATGTAAACCCACTGTGCACCTGAAGCTGCCTCCATGAAGTGGAAAGAAAAAAAGATTTATTTCTCTATGTTTCTTCCACCTCAGTGCCTGTAATTTGACTTTTGGTTTGTGTGACACATTGTGGTGAGACTCCCCAAACCATTCCAGGACAGGTGTGTCCAGAGCTCTCAGGTGGGATTGGCACACTGTTAGGGACCTGACACAACCCAACCAACAGCCACTGATCCTCAGCTCTGGGCTGGCTTCAGACAACAGGCTCACACAGGAAGGTTAATGTTTAAGCCATTTATCTGTTTTTGTCAGCTTTTCATTTCTCTAGAACCCCAAAACTGGGATGAACCTGGTTCGTAGGTGACACGGAAAAGCAGTGCCAAGAGACTTATTTTATCACTTATTAGAGATGGAATCTTGTTGTGCTTTGTATCTGCTGAAGCAGCCATAAAAGCCCAGTTTAATAACCATGTACCTGCATAATGAACACATTTATAAAATTCCCCTCTCGAAGCTGGCGACCTGTGGGATATTTTGAAACCCTCAGACCTGCCTTCCCAAGGAGCTCAGGCTCCTGCCTCAGCATCAGCTCTCACAAGCTGCAGTCCTGGTGCAGGCCCCTGTCAATGAAATCTCATTAGCATCACTCTGCCAAATTAAATGGATTAAAGTTGGGAAGCAGCTGGAGTACAGAGCAGTCACATTGACTGTTGCCTTAGGTTAGATGGAAATTAGCTGGCTTGGGGCTCCCTGTTGCATTTGGCACTGGCCACAGCGGCCAGGCAGTGCAGGGGCTTTGCTTCTTGCTCACAGAGGAAATTCTGTGTCTGTGCTGGAGCTGCTTTGTGGTGGGGGAACTCACCTGGTGATGGCCACGCACAGCAAACAACAAAAAAAGAGCAGGTGCCTTTTTATGGGGGTCTTTGAGTGCCTTTTCAAGCAGCAAGCAGAAAGTACCTACCAGACAGGTTTCTTCATCAGGGCTGTTAAATGATTCACGATTTCATGGATGTTCCTTTAGGCTGGCATTTTCATCCTGTGTACAGGAGCATTGCTTCTTTGCTTGGCTAGAAATTTGTACCAAGTATTCCCATCAAAGCTTCATCTCTCCTGGCTAACTCAGCTGTTCCAGGTGAGAGGTATTAAAACTTTAATGTTTGAAGGACTCCAAGGGCTGAATTACTTGGACTAAACAAACATTATTTTCCACGAGAGCAAGGATTTGGGATGATAAACAGCAAATATTCTTTAGCCATGTCTGGATCATCTCAGACTGGGATCCAAAGCTGTGGGCCCAGGAATGGGAAGGGAGGGGGGAAAGACAAAGGGAAATGGGCAATGGTTCCATGAATCCATCTGGGTAAAGGACAGAAAAAGAAAACAGAGCCTCTAGAATAAGCACAAAGGCTCGGAGGGATGTGTCCAGATGGCCTAAATTCTACATAAATCTCTAAGTCCCTGAGCAGAATGTCTCCTTATTGGCTGGGGATATGTGAAGGCCTAAAACCAGCCAATAAGAAAGTCCTGAAGGCATAGATGCAATTTAGGCCACCTAAATATACACAAAAATCTTCATAAAGATGGCCTTAATCCCATGGACACCCCCCCTCAGCTTTTAGCTCTAGGAGACTGTGAGCCATTGTCATAACTTGGAAAACAGTTTGTTGGGAATGCTGCAAGAGATAAAACATCAACCCTCTGTCTCAATGCAGCTTTTTCTGGGACTGAGAAGATTGCTGCTCTTAGGTCTTTATACCCATCACTTCTCCAACCAGCTGTGAGACCAGAGACCTTTGAACTTAGGAATCTCCAGCATGTAGATTCAAGTCTTCTGCAATTATGATTCAGAACTGGGAATTCACAGCCAAGAAGTTTGGATTTGGATCCAAATGTCTCTGAGTCACTCAGATCTGGAAGTGCTGGGTGGCTCCCTCTCCATCCTTAACTTTCTTCTGGGAGCATTTTCTGGCCTGCTCTGCTTCATTCACACACAGACTTCTGTGATGCTGCTTGTACCTACTGAAAACCCCAATTTTCCAGTTGTCCTCCAGCAGATAACCCCTCCATTCCTGACCATGGTCCCTCTCCTTCTCCAAATGGTCAGGGAGGAGGCACAGGAGGTTGTAACTGAGGTGAAAAGAGACATCTTGCACGCGGGAGGAAAAAGAAGAGAACCAGGGATGCTCTTTTTTATTAATATTTCCAAGCCTCTTCTTTTACCCAGCCCTTGGCTGAGCTCTGCAGGAAGAGCCCAGCCTCCAGCAAATAATTCCTCTCTGCAAGCACAGGCATCATGGGCTGGCCCTCAGTAAGAAATCATCAGTAGGCCACTTTCCAGGGTTCCTTTGTTGCATCAGGGGATAAGTAGAGAGAAAATGCTCCTGATTAATACAAAGACATGCCTCTTCCCTTGGGGGCATCTTCATGACTTCCTATTGACTGGAACAAAACAAAGAGTGTGAAATTCAATTCAGGAGTCCACACTGCAAAACAAGGGCAGGGAAGTTGTGCTAGGGGAGCATTAAGAGATAAATCTTACTTTCTTTTTTCCGTTTTTTTTTAGTGTGGCATTTTTTCCCTTCAAACCATTCCTAATCCCCTGACTTTCTGTTCATGAATAGATTGAATTTTTCACTATGACATTGCCTAAAGACAATGAGCGATTTCACAACAAATGATTTATGTACTGGGATCTAGAGAGATTTTTGCTCATAAAAACACTCTAGCCATTTATCTTGATCTCCTGATATATCAGTGCCACGGCTGTGTGTCTCTAAATTAACTGTAGATTAAACAATTCAAACCGGTTGAAAAGTGTAAATGTGAGAGAAAAGCTCTACGAAGTAGTTCAATCAATTTCCATGATTGGATTCTTATCAAGACAAAAATGTGAGCAGTTTCCTTTGGCCATTTCAGGATAAACAAGCCAGGAGGTAAATAGGCTCCAGGCATCTGTGAGCTATATCATGTGTGCAAGGGAGTAGCTTTAAATAAAGCAAACAAGCTTGAGTTTCCACCGGGGTAGGCGGCTGTGGTGCTGAGTAAAGTTACTCTGCAGAATGTTTGGGGGGCATTTTCTTTTTTTTTTCCTTGACAATTGCTGGGAGGTAGAAAAAGGGAATGACTGCAGTAATTCAGCAGCACGAAACATAAAACAAGAAATCGGACGAGAAATGAAAAGGGGAGCTCTGCGTAAAAGAGGAAGGACTCTACAGTGGGCTAGAAGTCCTTGGGAGAAGAGGGGGGGGAAAGGCTTATTTCTGCAGAGCTTCAGCCAACCTTGCTCGGCATCCAGGGGCAATGTGAACACTCAGCTCAGCTCAATTTGCCTTTTCAGCTCGAGCCTTGTCTGCGTTCAGCTTTTCCCACCCCTTTGCTTTCAGCATGCAGCACACACTCGTAGGTCCAGGCTTAATTCTGGCTCCCCACGTGAACTCACACTAATTCCATTAGTTTGGTTTTCCCCTGGCAACAGGAAATCCACGCAAACTCCCCCTTGCCAGTCGCTGCTGCTTTTGTTACGGGTTTGTCTAGACACAGGACAAGGCAGGGGAGGCTGGACACAATAAATGCATCTGAAGCTCGCAGCCTTTCAGTTCTCTGAACTTTTCTGTCTCCCGTTAAGCTCTGGTGGAAGTGTCAAGAGAGAGGTGGCCTCTGCTGGATTCAGATGCGCAGAGCTGTGCCCTCAGCAGCCCAGGTTTGCAGAGGAAGCAGTGCAGTGACTCCTTTCTCCTGGTGCACGAGGGCTGCAGCCTGATCTGCCTCAATCAAGTCCAGCTAATTTGGAAATGATGAGTGGGATGAAGCGAGCTGCAAGGCAGTGTGAGCAGGGCCCAAACTTGGAATTGAGGTATGTAACTCACAGAGGCATGTAATCCATGCTAATATGCTGTGAAGGTTGAAAGGGACTCTGACACAAGCACGGGGAAACAAAACTGGAAGACTGTGAGGTGAAAAAAAAATGAAAAAGCTGCTTTTTGTGCCATGTTTCTCACCTTCTTCCTCCTTTGAAGTTACTGGGGTTTTGCACACAATTTCCACATCCAGGCAGGAGGTGAGTGAGCACCAGAGAGCCAGAGCTGCTCTCAGTGCAGGCTGTGTGAGCTGCTCAGTGGGAAAGTACAGCAGTGCCCTCCACAGGAGAGCTCCACACCATGGACACGGGGTCAGGGGGTCAGCCACAGGACCCCAAATTATCTCAACAGGGTTGCATTCCTGCTGGTGTCTGAGAAATTGGGGTTTTTCTCACCCTCACCATCATGGCTGAGGCTGGTTTTAGCCCTGAATTCCATCCAGGTCGACTGCAAGTGGCCGTGCTGCACAGCAAAAAGACAACTGTGGCATTCCTGCATGTTCAGTGCTTTCTCCACAGGTGAATATATATCCCAGGTAAACATACTGATCTCTGCACCTCCACACAAGCAAACCTTCCTTCCCCACCAGCTCCAGGAGTTTGGTGAGCAAAAGATCCTGAGCCAGCTGAGACAGAAAGGAGCAGGGAGTTTATAAGTGCCAAAAAGGAAGGTGCCACCTAACTGGGAAGCCACCAAGGACATGGAATAGAGCAGACCTGGGCTGCAGCAGTCAGCAGAGGGCATTGCCTGCAGCAGGTGTGTGACCTGCAGTCAGAGCTGGTTCTGCCCACTGGAGATGGGTCACACTGCTGGTGACACTGCTGAGTGGCACCAGGCCCACCTTTCTGCAGGTAACCTGCAGGCTGGCCCCAGCCCTCCTGCTCTCCTTCACCATCTGTGGCCTTGTGGCCTCCACACAAATGATTTCCCCCCAGTTGCACACCCAGTGGGGTGGCTTCACTCCCAGCTCAGTGGAATATTTAGGCACACCCAGGAAAGCTGTGTCTCAGCACTGCCTGTGTGTGGCTCAGTGTGTCTGAGGCAGAAGAGCTGCAGGCAGGCAGGCAGGCAGTCTCTGCTTGGCCTGAGCCCTCATCTCCCCATATCTGACATTTCAGAGGCAGTGCTGCACAGTTTGAGGTCTGTCCCAATCCCATTCCCTCTCCCATGTGCTTGCCAAGCTCCCATGGGGAGTTTAGCACTTGGCACCACCAGGTGCACGCCCCTCACACACTGTGGTGTGCACGGGGAACATTCAGAGCTGTCCCATCACATCCCCACGGGGCTCCTGGCTCTCCCCCACTGCCAGCAGTGCCAGCAGCCCTGCAGTGTGCCTGCTCCAGCCTCAGTCTCCATGGAAAACTGGAGCACCCTGACCTCAGTACAGGAGGCTTTCTCCTCCATAACGTTTTGCATTCTGCTGAACAGCCTAATGATGCTTTTGGTGAGGCCAGACAGAGAGTAGGAAAACCTTTAAGGCAGCAAAAATGACTCAGGAATTAAAGAAAGAGTGTTTTCTTCTTTCCTTTAGTCTACTTGGGGATGAGGAACGCACATTTCAAGGAAGGAGCTCAGAGGGAATTACTCACTGCAGTCAGGGTAGCCGTGGCAGAGCTGAGATCTCAGACCAAGGCAGGTGAGACCACAGTTTCCAGACTGGTGGCCACGAGCTCCTCCTGGCACTGGCAGAGGAGAGGTTGACCCCTTTCCACCAGCCAGGACGTGACAATTCAGGGCTGCAGCAGCATGAGAGCAGCTGGAGAGGAGGGACATTCTGAAAGGGAGGCACTTCAGGTGCCCAGAGTCTGCACTTAACACTGCAGGCACGGGTGGGATGAGCTGCAGGGGCTGAGTGGGGAAGGGAATTGCTTCCTCTGCAGAAAAGCTGGATTTAGGACTTTGGTCTGGTTGTCCTTCTGCTTTTTGTGTGGCTTTCAGGCGGCGAGGCAGCCTTCCTCTGGTTTGACATTAAACTCCAGCTGAACGATGGTCAGGTGCCTCCCAGATGGGGAAGGTTTTTCTTCTCCTGCAGCAGGGAGAAGAACCAGGAGACCTGGGCTGACCACAGGGGCTTGTTTTATTCCCATGCCAGGGCTGGAGAGGCTGTGCCCAGCCTGGCTGAGGCCAGTGGGCTCTGCCTGGGGGATGGCAGCAGAGTGGGCAGACCCAGGCACAAGGGCTCAATCATGCCACTGTTGATTTGGGTAGTTCACAGGAGCCCGGGGAGCTGCTGACTCGCAGGCAAAAGCTCAGAATTGCAAAAGCAGGATCTGTCTGCCTGAGAGCAAAGCTACTGAGGGAATTGAGAGGTTTCTGGGCAGACCAGAAGATAGAAAGTAACATCCCTGTCTAGCAGAAGGATTTTCTAGGCATTTAAGGTTTTCAAGTAGCATCAAACTAACAGCACGGCAGAAAGAACAGCAGTAACAAAGAGGAGTTTATTTAAGCATCAGCAAAATACACAGTGCTGAAGCTCTGGAAATGTTTCCCTTAAGTTCCTTCTCCTGTAATCTGCAAAACATTATTGCAATTGTCACATTTATTTAAGAAAACACCAGGTTCTGTTTACACTTTAAAATATGCAGGGTTTTTTTTGTTTTTTTTTTTTAAAGATGTGTGCCCCAGGAGTCTGAGTAACACAAATGGAAATAACATGAACCTTGCCCATTAGCAAGGGGGTTTTACTGCAAACACAAGCAGCAAGCTACAGGAGCTTCGAGTTCTTCTGTGCTCAGGGTATCCTGAGGAGGAGGAGGAAGGCAGAGATTGTTGGCAGGACTGGGGTTTAGCTCAGAGCAGAGTGAGCTCAGGTGAAACTGAGCCAGGCTGATGGATAAGAGCTGATAGCAGCACAAACCCCACTCAGAGGCTGTGCTAGATGTTGCCTTAAGATGACTTGATTTAACAGGACATTTTACAGTTTTCCTAAGAGAAGCCTGGAGCCCAGTCCAGAAGGAAAAAATAAAATGAAACGAGGGAAAACCTAGTTTTATCTATTTTTTCCTTTGTGCCAGTAAATACAATCCAAGCCAACACCATGAAAGGATCTGGCTGGAAATTGCTCAGTGCAAGGAGCATCCCACAGATTCTGCAGTGCCTCATCTGCCATCCTGCCTGTGGTTTAGGACATTTCTAACCTGTGGGGCAGTTCTGGGACCAGGCAGGATGACTGTGGCAGACCATGGGGCTGAAAGGAGAGCTCCTGTATCCCATTCACCCCCTGCCATTCTCAGACCTTATTTAAGACCATGAGCAGCTCAGGGCAGAGCTTAGCACTGTATTTAACAGAATTTTGGGGGTTGCCTCCTGCTCTACTCCTGCTGGTGCATTTTTCAGGGGTCAGCACTGCACTCTCCTTGGCAGGGGGCTGATCTGGAGGTTTCAGACACCTGCATCTGTCCCTGCCCCCTCAGCAGGCCTGGATGCTTCCCCCAGCCCAGAGGGTCCCTGGCAGTGCAAGACCTTCCCACACTCCAGGGAATGCCTGGGCCAGGAGATCTCTGGCAGGAACACCGTGGGTGACATGGGTTCTGTCAACCCCCACTTTCCAGACCCTGTGGCAGTGAATATTCATTTGGTTGATGCTGGGCTTCACTGAGCAGCCATGCCAGGGGAGCAGGAGTGGACTTCAAGGCACCTCCAGGCTGGATGCATCTCCTCTCCCCAGGAATTCATTTATGGAGTAAGCAGAGACCTCTTTCCACTAAGTGAATATATAATGATGCAGTCCATACATTTATACATAATCCCCTGCAAACAAGGCCCTATTTAGGACAAGATCAGACTATGCTTCTCCCAGCAGGGGTTGCATTAGGAATTCATTTCATAGCATAAAAGGAGTGCATGGAGACAATCATCCATAGCCTGAATAAAACACTGGAGGAGAAGCCAGGAACCAAGGGAGGAAAAGGATGATTTCTTTGAAAGCAAAGTAAAAATAAAAATATAAATTAAAAAACAGGAAAGAAAATCCAAGGGAAAAACAAAAAGAGTGAGAGAAAATACAGCTCTCGGAAAAGCAACCCAAGAGATAGGAAATCCAATCTGGTTATTATTCTGGATTGATGAAAGGAGAGGAAAGTTTGATGGAAATAGGACTGGTGAACTCAAAGGATGTATGGAAAGAGTTTGGGAGGGGAAAGAGGAGATGTTAACAGAGGCACATACAACTGCACGTGTGTGTGTGTGTGTGTGTGTGTGTGTGTGTGTGTGCACAGCCTAGAGGAGACCAGAAAGAATCAGAAGGAAAATAAAATGATTCAGAAATCCTGTCTGTTCAAAAATGTATTCTGCCTCCAGGATACACAGAATGGAAAATAATATATTAGGGAAAGTAGAAATGGGAAGGTGGCACTAGGGCAAGAAGGAGGGAGAGAAAAAGGAGAGGCAAAGGATAGGAAAGGTAAAGTGAAGACTTGTTTACTCTCTCTAATAGCCCAGACCTTTCCAAGGTGCATGTGGGATCAGCCAGCCATCAAAACCTTTCTGAGACAGAATAAAGCACATGCCTGCTAGCATCATTTGTCTTTTCCTCTATTTAATGGCCTTGTTTACATGAGGGCCAACGATTTCAGATGAAACAACTCCTGTGTGCTTAAATTTGTGGCTGCCTGACAGAAGAGAGAACAAAGCTCCCAAGGAGGGGAGTGCTCCATAATCTCCTACCAGAAACCTCTTTGAAACCAAACAGAAACACAAAGGCAGACCAAAGGCAGTGATAATCTGCCCTAAATTCCTCTCATGAATTTCTCTGTCCTCCAAAAGAACCGGCCCTGCACACCCAAAACACCACAGCAGCCCTCCTCAAAGAGATTTAAGTGCTGGTTGAGGGTTGGAGCCACTTGATGCTGCCCCTGCTCTGTGCTTAGAGGAGCTCCAGTGCTTGGCAGTGTTAATATAAAACCTTCCTCCTGTTCAAAAGGACTGCAAATGGATTGAGAGCAAATAACTCGCCACCCTAAGCCTCTTGTTCTCCACGATGCACCTCTTCAAAACACCTGGTACATCCCCTTGGCAAACGATGCTCACAACTTCCCTTTTCTTTGTGCTATTTGAGTTTCATCTGCTCACGAAGCATGTTGCAGGCAGAAACTTTTCCCTCTTCTCGCCCTCAAGCAGCAGGCACTTTAAATATGCATTAAAAATATCGAGGGACTGAAACCCAAGGTCTCAACCTTGTCTTGGGACCACCTGTGTCAGTGAGATGCTGCATGCAAAGGGCAACCTCTGCCCTCCAGAGCCCCTCCAACAGTGCTCACTGCCCTCGTCCCCAGGGCACAGCAGGTGCCTGTTTTGTGGCACAATTCCTCCATGGAGCCACCTCCAGCCTAGAGGCTGCTCTGGCTGCCAGCCTGGGTGTCTGTGGCCCGAGGTTTGCTGCAAACACCACCCAGAGCTGCCCCCTCCCAGCCCAGCTGTGCTCCTGGTGGTTCACACCAACGAGCCTTCTGAGAAAGCCTCTAATTAAAGGCATGCGATGGTTAAACTTCTGCTAATCAAGACAAATGAACCAAGTCTCCGGTGTGTGATAGTGGAGCAGAATCGCTTCTTCCCCCACACCAGTCAGCCTTCAATTACAAAGCTCTGATATTACGGTGAAATATTTCCCCCCAAGCCCCGTTCTGCAGCTCCTGGCTATGGTTCTCCTGATTCGTGCTGTTTATTTAGTGCTAGGGGAGAGTTTTGCCAGCAGAACATGCGAGTGCCCAAATGTTAACGAGCCCATTAAGGATCGGCGATGCAATCAGACCAGACTCTCACTGACTGGCAGCAGGACAGATCAAAAATTCCAGGGAAAATGTGTCACTTTGCCCAGTTGCAGTGACACATAGATTTAGGAGAAGAGCTCCAAGGCAAAGGACATAGTCCAGAGTGGGAGCCTTTCCCAGAAAATTACCAAGAGTGAAGCAGGGGAACCACTGCCTCTTTTTTAGAAGCCTAAAAACAGAGAGAAAAACCAGAGAGTTGGAGATTTGAACAGGAGGAGGATTGTGCCCTGTTTTCACCCTGTGCAGAAATCAAAGGACTTTGCAAAATGCAGATAGCATGAAGCAAAGCAGAAACTGAGCGACTGAGTTGGAAGCAAACTCTCCTGACCTCTATTACACTTCAGAGTTGTTGATTTAACTGCTGTGTTTTCAAACATCTAATTTGCACCCTCAGGTCACCAATATAAAGCTGCCAGAGGGAGGCAATTGGAAATAAAAGAGTAGTCTTGGCTGGAGCAGGGGGAGAGAGAGAGTTAGAAAAGTAGCAAGACTTGCTGTAAACTTAAAATCTGATGGTGTGAGTGACCCGTGTGCTGCTGAATCAACGCTTGCTTGGGGCTTTTGTTGCAGATAACCTACAGATCATATTTTTACGACTCTAGTGTTTAGGAAGAAAGCAAGGAAGTGTGTCTGTGTAGCCAAAACCCAACTCTGACCTTCTCCCAGAGTGACGTGGCTCCTCTGCCTACCCAGCACCAGGACCAGCATCAGGTCCTTGCAGCACCCACCCAGCCCAGCCTAACCCAGTGCAGAGACATGCCCTGGCCTTGTCCAGATGTCCTTGTTGAGGTGGCCACAACATACAGGGTAAAACAGTAAAAGTTTTCACAAGGCTCCCTTTATTATGGCCACATGCTGCCTTTTATACAATATTTACAAACCTCGTGGTTTGCAAAAAATGTATAAAAGTTTCTTTTTTTTAATTTGGTTAATAGCTTTCTTGTTAATTATTCTACTGGTTAGTAAAAGGTATTCTACTTGTCCATCAAATCTATCTATTCTTTTATTGTTTAAGTATTTTCTTTACTGATTCTCGTGGGACAAATCCCTTGTTATTACAGCTGCTTTTGTTTTTCACCCTCAGGACAGATTGTTGTGTTACAGGAACTTCTCATTCTCAAAACAGCTTCATATGGCAACTTGCAAATTGCTTGTTAGCTGCACTAGAAAGAAATGACAGGCCAGCTTTGGCTCCTTCCACAAAGCCCTGCCACGGGGAGCTGCCTGCCAGGGCCACGGCTGCCCTGGAGGCCGTGGAAGCCCCAGACACCCCCAGAGCAATCTGCTGGGTTTTGGGGCTTGGCAGGCGGGTGCACAGCACCTCTCCCAGCCCTGGGTCTCCATGTGGGCACTGCTGCCAGCACAGCTGCTGTTCCAGCTGCCTGGCACAGCCCTGGTGCTGTGCCTCGCCCTGCCAGGACCTGGCCAGAGGACGGACCTGGTCCTCGCTGCCTGTGATGCCACTTGGAGCTGGTTCAGCACTCACAGGCACGGCTCAGGCTCTGCAGGGGGCTGGGCTCCCTGCCCTGAGCAGCCCCTGGGTTTGCTCAGCTCTTTGAGCTGTGAGATCAATCAGCCAGCCACGACTTCTGGCAGGCACCTGATGCTTCGCCTTGCCTGGTTTCACCTCCGCTCTGCAAGGGCACCCGCGGTTTTACTCACAAATGAGGGCACTGCCAGGACACAGACCCTTGTCCATCTGACAGACAAATGGCTAATTAGCTGAGAGGGGAGGGAAAGAACGATCTATCAAATTTGTCCTCACAGTTTTGGGCAGCACACGGACAGCCCGAGCTTGGACCAGCTTGGAAAAGGGCCATTGTTCTGGAGGCAATTGAAAGCCCTGAGAAGTTTTGAGGGAAGGAGTCTTCAGGAAGGCAAACACGGGGTGAGCCATCCCTGTGCTGTGCAAGTTGGGCAAGTCTTTGGCTGATCTGCCACAGGAGGGTTTGGAGGATCTCCTGAACGGCAGCATCACTTTAGGACAGGGTCACAGAGCTCTCCTGGATCTTCAGTCCCATCCTACGGTGGCATCACAGCGCAGCAGGATCCCGGAGACTTCCAACTGCACATCCAAGCCAGCAGCCAAAGAGAGCAGTTTGTGCCACCAACAAAAACAACCCTTTGATCTCCTTGACATCGATGCAGCAAACATCCCACTCCGGTGCATTCTTGCATAAAAGAGAAGCTTCTTGCTGCTCAATCACACTGCTTTTAATAGCTTTTTGAATGCAAACATCCTCAGCTTTTATTTCAGTTTAATCTGCCAATTTTTCTAAGTCTTTATCACACTTTATCAAACAGTGTATCAGTGTGAGATATCCAACCCCCTCCCCTCAGGCACCTCTGAAATTGAAATCCCAGGAAGACAGCAACTTCTTTCATATTTTAATTATTTTAACATTTTCCTTTAGTAGCCTCAGTGTTATTATGACTTGTTTTTCTCTCTGGAACAGGGCTGTGATCCCACACTGGGTGGGAAATTTGTTTGTCTAGAGGAAAATAGCAGAATGCCTCTAATGCATTAGATATGGATTAGAGAAATTGTGTTTGGGAAATACATAATCTCTTGGTAAAAGGGGGAAAATAAAAAGCCTATTTCATTTTGGCTCTAATTTGTTTTTCCCCAATTATAATTTTTAATGAAAAAGTGTGTTTTAACCACACGGGTGCTGCCTAATGTGCCAAGTGTTAGGTATAAACTGCATCTCCAATAATGTCTCTTCATTCTTCACAATTGAGGGCTGTGATTGAGGAAAACATTTAACCACATGTTTAAATCCTTCCTTCCTGCAGAAGACACTCATGCATAGAATTAACTTGAGGTGTCCCGGGACCTGTTCATGTACTTAAAGTTTGAGACACTGAAATATTTCTCCATTTTCAGACTGTCTCATGGTTTACCACCATGTGGTCTGGTACATCAGGCACTAAAATTGACACTGAGACTCACAGCAACTTTGCTGGGTGTCAGCTTGGCTCTAATATAGAACCATGGGGTGGTTTTGGTTGGAAGGGACCTTAAAGCTCATCTTGTTCCACCTCCTGTTATGGGCAGGGACACCTCCCACTGTCCCAGGTTGCTCCCAGCCCTGTCCAACCTGGCCTTGGACATTCCAGGGATCCAGGGGCAGCCACAGCTGCTCTGGGCACCCCGTGCCAGGGCCTCCCCACCCTCCCAGGGAAGGATTCCCTTCTAATATCCAATCTACCCCTGCTCTGTGCCACTTTAAAGAAGTAACCCATGAGCAGCACACGAAGCAGATGCAGCAGTCACTGCAGCCCAAGCACAGTACCCCTCACTTGCCTCCCCAGCTGCTGCATTGGTTTGGAAGACCTGAATCTCAGCATTTCCCCAGGCCTGCTTTTAAATTCCATTTCTCCAGCAAATTTTCCAGCCAATTGTTCCATCTCACAGAGCTTTTCCAGTAACCAGGCATTGCTGGCACAGAGAGGCTGGGCCCATTTACTGTTGTATTTACACTGCACCCCAGCTCCTCCTTCTCAAGCAATAAATCCATTTCAGGGCAAGAGTTTTGATAGACACTTTAATAGAGCTCTCCTGAACCTGACCATGTTTAATGACTGGGGGGGGTCTGGCTCTGTGCCTATTCCTGCAGCTCTTTTGGTTTGTTTTTTTTTTTTCCTTTGCTCTGAGCTGCATCTCCTCCTTCTTCTTTCCCTCCCTGCTGCCACGTGGGGAAGGTCCTGCAGAGCTGAGCCCAGCTCTCAGCCCTGCCCATGCATCAAGATCTGCTCTCCAAGGACACAAGGACTCCCAATAACCTGACAAACCCCTCAGGCCCTGTGGAGGACAGGGACATCAGCACAGTTTGCCCCTCCTGTGTGTGCTGCTCCTTTTGCACAGTGCTGATTGTCTTGGTGTGGTGATGGAGAGGGGGAAGGGACAGAGATTTCTTCCTTGACAGGAAACCCGTGCTGAGCTCTGCACTTCTGATATTGCTGGCTCAGCCAGAGTTTTCCAGCTGTGGTGTTTGGGGAACAAGCTGTTGGATTCTTTCCCTGCTGATGAGCCCCTCTAACAGCAGCTTTTTCTTCATCATTAGGAAGAGCAACTCAAATTTTCAGTTTAAATGTTGTCACATCTCTCTTTCTACTTTTGTCCTACTGGGAGAGTGATGATGAAGGAAACAAATGACCTGGGCTCAGGATGCTGTACAGGGACTCGAAGGAAATAAAATTTGATTTGGGAAGGATAAAATGTTTTGACTTCCATGATGGAACAAGCAATTGTCCATGGATTTGCTGTGCTCCAGAAATGGGACTTCATGCTAAAAAGAGATTTTATGGAGCTCAAGCTATTATCTGGTGATGGAGAGCTCCCAAGACAGCCCTCATTCTCCAGCTGGCTTCCTAGCAGACCTGCTCTGATAGGGCCATATATTCTGGCCATAAGTATTGAGATCCAGCCATCACCAGCCAGTATAACTTCACATATAACCAAGCAACCTCTTCCAAAGGTTTCTGCCTCACTGTAATGACCAGTGCAGGGACACTGAGACATTTATTGAGAGAAACGAGCTGGTTTTACACACTTCCTCAAGACACAGTATTTCCTTCCGTGGTATCTTTCAGTAAGAAACCTCTTCCAAGGAGGAACTGCAACTTTCTCCTTGTGTCCTTGGTGTGGGTTTCAGGTGCTGTTGTGGTTTCCTGGTGAGCCTGGCAGGGCAGGAGGGTGGTGACATTCCCGTTCTGCAGGCGCACACGTCCCACCTGAGGGGTGACTGTGAGGCAGAAGGATGTGAAAAGGTTCCATGGCCAACTGGGATCTGCTCTTTGGTTGTTGGGGCTGAGAACACACCACTGGGAAAACTGCTTTCACTGGCCTCTTTCACATGTAGGTGTGATCCTCAAGCTGTAGTCTTACTTCCCTGAGCACAAGGAGCTTAAATTTTGTTAAATATTTTCATTTTGTTACCTTTCTATCTACCAAGGCTATGCTGGCACTACATATAAGCACTCCAAAGACTAAAGAAATCCTAGGCAGCACCAACACAACCTTTCAGTGAGGTTTCCTACCAAAGCACCCTGTGAAATTCAGGGAGCAATCCATCACTGCATTATCTACAGGGCATTTTTGTTTTCATTTCCACAGTGCCTCTATAGAGCTGTCACCCAGGGGAAGCAGGTTGGATCCACAGTGTTCAGCAGTGTCACACTGATCCCTGCTGCAGGACTTACAGGGTGGTTCCTCTAATTGGCAGCAGCAAAACCTCTGCTCCTGTGCTGGAGTTTATTTCACCACCAAGTTCCACTGACAGCTACGGGCTGTGCTGGGAAACAAAAGCCTGCATGTCAAAAGAGAAAGGAAATGCAGCTTTTCCAGGCCTGGCAGCCCAAGCACCACTTGAGATGATCAAGGATGGGTTTGTGAGCCTCGTTTTGCGTCTGTGCCATTTTCAGGTGTGCAGCACATCTGCCCCCAGCAGATGACCCACTTTAGGGTGCATGTCCCACTTTAGGGTGCATATCTCCCTCCATTCATCATCCCAGGGCTCCCCTCTTTCCCATTCCAAAGGCAAGTGCCACACATGCACCCTCTGCCATTTCCCTTGGCAAATTGCATTTCTCATTCTAATTCAAGGAGCAGGGTTCATTGTTAGTGATGGCCTTGTGCATGTAGATCCTTCCACTGTGGTTTGCCACAGGGTGAGAGCTGTCCTTCCCAAGAGGTTTCCTGAAAAGGATGAGCACTTCAGGTGAGGAATCAGGCAGCTCCTTGTACACTGAGGTGAAAACAGACCACGAGACTCACGGAGCCCTCAGCACCTCACAGACCTGCAGCTCCACTGAGGGACAGCTGGAGCTGTGACTGCAACCTCTGAACCCAGACCTGGTGCAGAGGAGTGGAAGCTCTGACAACCCCAAACCATATCAAAGCCTTGGCCTCTTCCAGCAGGAGAAATTTATGAAGCCACAGTCCAACACTTCTGCTTCATGTATTTACAGCAGAGGTTTCTCCCAAGGCTTCTAAAATGATGTCACCCTTTTGCCCTTTAGGAAAAAGCCAATCTCAGACATTATATCCTAATAGAGAGAATTTAATTCAGGACCTGTATCTGGGCTTCCATTTTCACATTACAGCTGATCTGGTTTTGTGTTACTGCCCCAAGGACAGTGCAAACCCTGAGCATGCTGTACCCACAGGGGCAGGAGCTCTCTGTTCACACAGTCAGCTTTCCAAAGGAATTCCCAGTGCTAATGCAATCCTAAAGGCAGTTTTAAACATTCAGAGCCTCCCTGAAGTAAGGGCTGTCACCTGCAATAGCATCTTGGGGCTGCAGCGACGAGCTCCAGGCTGGGTCAGATTCTGCCAGATTTCCCACAGATCTGGAGGAATCCTGCTGATTCTGTTGAGTCTCAAACCTGCTCTACACTGAGGTTTACAGCAGAACTTGGTCCATTCTAACATCTATAGGCTAATTCCACTTTTTCTTCAGTCACATCACTCTTTTGGGGACCAGCCATGAGGGCTGGATTTGCTCCAAAGCACCTGTGGTATTTTGATACCTTCAAATATTGCAAACTCCTCACATTTAAATATACAACTTATAGACGGGGGCAAAGTTTAACTCGCTCAAATCAACGATGAAATGAACACCAAGCTCACCATTACAGGTTGAAAGATGGTCTTTTTCATGCTGATCATTAACTGCAGCAGGGATATTCCTTCCCAGAGATCTGTTATTAATGACTGCTGAACTTACTGATTTCAATTAACTGCGTTACGTTTATATTGAAATACAGTTGCTGCTGCTCCAGGGAAATATAAATACTGAAATGAGAGCTGGTGCCTCCTCAGTTAAAGAACTGCAAGAGCAAACATGTTGGGCAGCACCACTGGAGCTCCCTGCAGTCTGGATGCTGTATCCTCTTTCTCTCTCATTTTTTCCACTTCCCCTTTTCCCCTCTTTCTTGCTGGTGGGAGAATCCCCCCTCTCTGCAGCCACCTGATTCTGCTGCCTGGAATGGCGATGCCCCCAGGGACTGGTCACCCTCACAGCCTCTTGGCTCCAGGGCTTTTGGCTCCTGAGACATTGGTGTCATGGTTTGCTGCCTCTGTGGCCTCCCTCTCATTGCAGCCACGTGGCTGCTGAGGGACATCCAGAGCTGAGCCACCACGATGGGATTGCACAAACCCTGCACGTTCAGTAGCTCAGCGCATCTCTCTGCTCTGGAAGGAGGGAGGGAACTGTTGCTAATTGCACACATTCTGAAGGAGGTTATGCAGAGCTGTGGGGTTCAAAGAAAAGGAAATGAGGGGGAATGGCCCAGCTACAGCCTTTTTAAAACTAATTCCAGGCTCCAGAGCCTGCAGAGTTTATTATTGAGGGTCCCCTGCCCTCCATCTCTTCCCTTTTCCTGCTCAGTACCTTGTACTGCCCTTTGAGATCCGTGCCCACACTTCTCTCGGCTCATCCCTCAGTCTCTAGGGTTCAGCAAAACACAAGTTGGTTCCTACAAGAAGCCAGGGCTGGCACACTGTGGACTGGACCTGCAGCAGCCTCACAGCAGTGCAGAGGACAGAACTGTACAAATCCCCTGCCACCCCAGAAGTGATCTCCATTTCTGACAGCTGCCCTGGCACCACATCCTGAGCTGTGGCTCACAGGTAGCACCCGAGGTGCTGGGCAAGGGTTTGGAGCAGTCAGGGTGTGGGGCTGGCTCTGTGGCACCCACCTGAGCAGCACGCTCAGGTTACCCAGGACACACGTGTGCACCGGGTCCCAGAGGCATCAGGGGACCCTGGAATTACTCCCAAAGGTTTCTATTGTGTGCAAAACTGTCATTAACTCCCAGAACTGTGATTGCCCTTGATTGACAAGACAGAGCTCAGCAATCCCCAGCCGTGGCTGGCTGTGCTGGTCCAGGCTGGGAGGAAATGAACCTGCCATCCTTCCTCTGCCAGCTGGCTCTTAAGGTGTGGGACACGCTGAAGGCTACACCCACCCTGACCTGCACGTGCCCACAAGGGAGAAATCACTCACATCTGCCTCAGGTGACACCCACCAGCTCCACTTAACTCCTTGGGCACCTCTGAGCTGTGAGGGAATGGCTGTAGAACCCGAGGCCACAAACCAGAACCCTGCAACTCTTCCTCAAAATGCCTGTGTGAAAGGGGCCGTGGGTCTCAGAGAGGTGACCTTCTGTGAATCGTGGTCAGAAAAGGCCTCTAAGACCATTGATTCCAACCATTAAAGCGTGACACTCAACAATGACATTGGACACAGAATTGCACAGGCTGAAATCCAAAGTTCTGTGGCCATTGCAGGCTGGCACCCTTAAAATAATAGCATTAAAGTGATCCCTCCATAAAGATGATCCCTCCATAAATACTTCTCATTACCTTTAGATGATGAAGAGGAGCAGCTCTAGGAGCATTTTGCAGCTTTAGCCTTGGCCACGTTTTGTGTCTGTGGGAGATCAGGTGGGAAAAGACAGGGGACAGACTGCTGAGGCTCCAGCCCTTGCTGGAGCCGTGTCCATCAATCACAGGGGACATTAAAACCTGATTTGATCCCAGCTGGTGGCACACTCTCCAGTGCAGGGACTACAAACATAAAATAGAAATCAGGAGCAGAGGCCTGTGGGTTTTGTTGGAACATTATTGCCTGGTCTTGTTTCCAGTGACTGCATCTGTGTAACAACACCACTTCCATACCATGTAATTAGACCCTTAATTTATTAAACGGTGACTGTAGTAAGCAGCAAGTGGGAGATACACTTATCTTCTGACAGGGGAAATATGTTATGGGGGAGCCTGTGCTCCTCTGACTCAGCCTGAGCTGCTTCCTTACAGGCAGAGCCCTTGAGAGCAAAATGTTTTCTTGGTGCAGACCTTGGACCAGCCCCCAGGAGATCTGGAGATTTCTTGTGCTGCCCTGGCACAGCTTTGCTGCATGACCTTGATCAAGATTCTCTGTCTTGCTGCCCCTCACTCAATGTGTGGAAACAATAATCTGGCCTTTCTCTCACACGTTACTTGGCTTGTTCAACTTTTCTTGTCAGCTTCTCCAGGAAGAAGCTGTGCATCTTGTTCTGCCTCTGCCAGGCTCTGAGCACTGTGCCCCACATCTCTCTCTGCCCCCAGTGATAAATGTCTTCCTTTCCAGCAAGGGCAGAGCAGCTGATTTCAAAGACTGCCAGGAAAAGGCAGCGTATTCCAAAGGTTTGCACCATCCAAGGTGATAAGGAAACAAGCAAATGCCATCATTCCAGACCCTCAGGAAGAAATTGCCTCAGCGTGAAATTCAGCCAACAGCAAAAACCTCTCTGTGACAAAGCTGAAAATGATGATAGCCTGCTTACTTGCCCATGGGAAAACACACAAAGCTTGGGTCTTCCAGGCTTCCAAGCCTGAGGCTAAAGAGAATGTTATCTCCTTGCTGGAGTCCTGGCAGCACTGCAGGGTGGGGAGCAGCAGTGAGTCCCAGGAAGCCCTACAGAGCACTTTGGCTGCTGGGGCTTTGGCCATTTAATCTGTGGGTTTGCAGATCCCAGGAGGATGCTCAGCACCCAGGGGAGCTGATGGGGCCAGAGGGAAAGGTTTGTCCTGGGAGCACGAGAAACCAAAACTCCCTTTGATTCCAGGTGCTGGAGAAGATTCAGAGCATAAATCATTCTCATCCATTCTTCCTATATCACGTTAGCTGACCTACATGGTCACAGCTGACCATGCTGGGTAAATAATCTAATGTAATTACAGGGTAAAGAAATGGCAAATTCTCTTCTAAAGACGAGTAGAGCTTGCATCTATTATTTATTAGAGGCAACCAGCAGAAGAGAGCAGGTTATGTGGTAATTACTTTTTGACCTCCTGGAGGTAATTGCATAATCATTTGCAGAGAGTTGCTATTACAGTTGGGTGAATCCTGCAAGCGGTTTTATGTGAACAGTCATTTGAATTTTTAAACCAATTTCCACCTAACTGTGGAATTCTGATAAGGTCACCCACCACCCCGGATGCCTTTTTCCCTGCCTTTTTTGGGGGGCTTTGTGTTCTTCAGGAACTAAAGTAATGAGCTAAGGGGCAGCAATGCTCACACCTATTTGACCGGACACCCAGAGAAGCTTAGCCCAGTCTTTCAGTGGTTAAATGGGTCCAGCAGCTCAGAAGTTGGATGGCCAAAACCTGGAAGCAAGCAGTAAGAGGACATTTCACAGGAGCTTTCCTAGGTTTGCCACAGGTTTAGCTTCATCCTGAAACTGGGAATTATCACATGTGATTTGCAGGCTCTTGAACCTTTCTATCTCCCTCTCAGCCAGAAGAGGACAAAAAGACTAACTCAGAGCAGGCAGCCAGGGTCAGAAAGGATGAATCTCACTTTGATTTCTCATTTAGTCCTTTTCACCTCTCCCCCAGTTTTACATGAATTCTGGAGCCAAGTCCTAGAAACTCCAATATTGGCTGTTCCTCTTAAAATTCTTGACACTTTGAAATAAATCTACTTATGATTGAGCTGTTACAGTTGGGGTCCCATCTGGAGGTGCAATATTCCAAGGATCAAGGAGAGCATGGCACAGTCCCTGTGGCACACAGAGTGTGTTTTCCTAACACCCCTCTCAGTCTGTGACTCCCTTCATCTTTCCCTTAGAAGCCCTGGGGCTCCTGAGGGGACAGAAACCCTCCAGAGAAGTTTTAGCCCACATGAACTTTCTCCATACTGCTCAGCCTGCAATAGTTGTGACCATGCTGTTTTAAAATTTATAGTGTAATTGATTTATTTATATATCATTCAGCCCTTATTATTTATTAATTCTTCTGTCAAGGTTAATTTGAAATACTTCTAAATAAGGCTCCCTGACAACACCTTTGTTTATGAGATTGACAGCATGCCAGAGCACGTTTCTCCATCACTTGCAGAGGCAATCTGCACAGGCTCAGGTCCCAGGAAAGGTGATCCCACTTCCTTCCTGAAAAAAAAAGATGCAATGCAAATCACCCACAGCCCTGCAGTTGTTTGTCATTAATATTTCAGGATCCAACTTTTGTTATCTGGACAGGATTCAGATTAAAATGTCGTATGTGAGGAGGGGTGCAGTGCACAAACTGCTGCCATAACTTTGAAGGCAGCCAAGCAAGGCGCCAGGCAGGAGTTCATCTCCTACGTGTCTGAAACGGGGAAGGAACAGGGAACCAGGATTTCTCAGATCATCTGAAGTGCAGCAAATACACTTTATTCTGTTGGGTTTGAATACAGACAGAGAAACAAGTATTCCTCATTGAGAGGAGTCATCCAGAAACCTGATATCTAGAAATAAAGGTAAAAATCTTGGGTCAGAACCATTAGAAACAGAATGAACGCAAATTCTCCCAGTGTATTCTGCAGCTCTGGGAGAAGAGTAGGGAATCTGTCTTACTACCTGTCCTTAACATTACCCTTGCTCTTTGTCAGGTTAACCTGTGAGCTCCAGACAGCAAAGCTCAGATATATTTTTGTATCTGGGGGCACCGGGTGGTCCCACCAGGTGGGTGAGAAGCTGCACGGGCTCGGCATAGGAGCAGGGATGAACAGAGCACCTTGACTGCAGTTAAACAACATCCCCTGCGTGTGTTTCCTTCTGAACTGCTAATATTTCAGGCTTCTCCTCCATGAGAACAGTTCTGCAGCTGGAGGACTGCAGCCAGGCTCCAGCCTGAACTCGCCTCTGGTTTTCCTGGCCCTCGCAGGAGAGACCCATTTGCCTGCTGCCTTCTCCTGTGCAGCTTGGATGCTCCCCTTAATGTGTCCTTTTGTTTGTTTTTCCCTTTACTGAAGGGTGAATTAGCACCAACCTTTCTTGGAGTTTTGACTGGGTTTAATGAACAATTAATGAGCAGGAGCAGAACCAGCACAAACCAGACTGTGCTGTGCACAGGGCTGGAGGGGGTTGCAGGATATCCCAGTGCACCCAGGCTCTGGTTACTGATTTCTCCTTCTCTGTGCAGCAAAAGTGCCCAGAAAAGTAATTATTTTGACTTCTAATTCAATCTTCCTCTATTTCAATTCTGTTCATTAGAATGGGATTGTGTGAAAGGTACCACGGCGCTCTCTGGCATTAGCTGTCGAGATGGATTCAAAGGGGACATAAATGCAGGATTACACCAAGTAGCTGTAAATTTAAATAATTTAGGATGAGCCCATGTGATCAGTGGGAGCTGGGTGAGATGAGGACAGCCAAGGGAGGGGGACAGCACCAGACAGCACTGTGAGAGATGTGAGGGGAGAAAGGTGCTGTCACAGCCTCAATTTAGGAACAAAACTGCCCCAGGAGGGGAGACTCCCATTCCAAACAGAACAGTGAATACCCCCATACAGTGAGGCTGTGGTACCCAGAGGGTTTATCCTGATCCAAAACAAGTCCTCTCCCTTCCCAGTATTTTTCTTTAGCCTGCCATGTTGTGTCTTCTCTGCTCAGGGTTTTCAAAGCATGGTAAGGGGATTGGGAACTGCACTCCGTGGGATGTCTGGTCCTTTGAAATTTTAGGCCTAAAACTTCAAGGTCTTCAAAGCAGGAAAAAAATTCCTTACTTTATGTTTGGGGAGCACCAGGCATCACCAGACCCTGATATCAGAGGTTGGAG
Source organism: Nicator chloris (assembly GCA_013400495.1). Classification (NCBI taxonomy): domain Eukaryota; kingdom Metazoa; phylum Chordata; class Aves; order Passeriformes; family Pycnonotidae; genus Nicator; species Nicator chloris. Next base: position 547,741 of record WAAE01008424.1, read on the forward strand.
GGTTTGGATAACACAAATAAAAATTTTAAAACCCCAAAAATGTTTTTTAAAAAAGGCTGAAAATACAGCACAAGTGCATTTTGAGGTTTGAGGGTTTTTTACATAAAATTTTATTAATGCCCAAAATTATGTCCTTTCTCCATAAATATTATATTGGGAAACTTCACAAAGCATGAAAGTGGTTAGTCACAAGAGGTGTTTTGCAAGTTATTCACCTAGCACAAATAAGGGCTGAGATATCAGAGCATGCCATCCATAAGTGATGTGGATGAGCATTATCCTGCTACCCCCATGCACACCCCTGCAGAACAGGAGCTCTGATAACCTTGTGTTTCCTGTGCTGCTGTCCCTTGCCCCTCACTGGCCCCCTTTCTTCCATATAAAGCCCTGTTAGATAAGAAGAAGAGATGATTATTAAGATGGGAGCAGAAGAGCATCCACCCAAGGAATACCAATGAAGCTGTATCTTGGTGTGTGCATAAACTGAGCCCTTTCCCAATAAACCATCAGATACAGGCAAAAGAGTGACAAACAGTAAGTGATTCCTGTCATCAGCAGAATTCACGTGGGAGCCTCTGGTAATTGGCATTTTCTCCCTGCAAAAGAAAAGAGATTTCAAGATTCGGCGAGCGTGGAGCAGTGCACTGGGGGCAGCCGTGACCTGGGCTGGCAGCACAGGGGCACAGCAGAGCAGAAATGCCCCTTCAGGGAGTGGAGACCTTGCCCAGGGAGTGCCTGATGAGCTCAGGCAGGAATTTATGGTGGATAAGGAGCCATTACCGAGGGGCAGCTCTGCAGGCTGGAGCCCTGGATCAAATCCAGAGCTGTGGCTAAGAGGCCACACTGCCACAACCATCTGCTGTGTTTAACACCAGCTCTGGATTCAGCTGCCCCCCACATGGTGAAAGGGGAAATGTTGTGCTGGGGGAGCTGCAGTGTCACCTGGAGTCAGGTTTAATACAGCCTGACTGACAAACACCCCCAAAATCCATCTCATTTATCCCAGAGCAGCCCAGGTGTCTGAGGAGACAGTGGAAAGCGCCAGGATCAGTTTGAGAACTTCCAGTTTTGCTAAGGCAGCAGGCACACAGCTTCTCTGGGGGAAGGGGAGAGGAGCAGAGACATCAAGAGGTTCCCCAAACCTGACCACAACCCCTCCAGCCCCACAGTGAGCTCAGCTCCCTGGGCACAGCCCTAGGGGCAAGGCACTGGGTGCAGTAAGTCAGTGAAATGGTAGGTCCTTAGGGTGCCACAACCCCAAGATACAATTCCAATTTTAGAATTCTTATTTTGTTCGTTTGCATTTATTTCCAGTATTTTCATTTTAAAGCAGTTTTTTTTTTTCCCCCCCACTGGTATCATCAGTCTCCACATCCCATATTTATTCTGGCCCTGTTTATTTCCCTAATCATTTTTTTCCCTTCTTCCCCCTGACTTTCTTAAGTGATATCCCAGTGAGGTAGACACAAGCTGACCATACGAAACCTGACCTTTTTCAACCCAATTCTATTTCTTCATTTTAAAATTAAAACCAAAAGCTGGGAAATGGGATGAGCAGATTTATTTCTCTTTCCTGCCAGTGTCTGGCTCTGTTACCTGGTCGGAGCTCCACATCCATCTCCAGGGAATTTGTGATTCTGAACAACCACTGTCTCAATACCACTGTAAGAGGAAAAAATTCAATAAACAGGACCAAAATGTGGATGTGCCCACCCAGACTGGGGGTCAGTCTTCACACCCCCTCCAAGGCAGTTCAGTACTTTGGTTTCAACCTTGAACCTTGGCCGTGGCTGTTGACTCCCAAGCATGCCCACTTTGCAGTTCTCTGTGTCCCTGAAACGACACTAAATCACACATGGTGAGGTGGAAAAGATCATAAAGGAGCAACAAAGGATCAGCAACCATAAAATAGAAGAATGGCAGCCTCCCCACCTTACACTGCAGAAATCAAAGGGAGTTTTCAAACAGCCCCATTTCCAGTCAGCTGGAGATTTAATTCACACAGTAATTTACTGGCTGCACTTTTTCTGCCCCACTCCCCCCACTTCCTCCTGCTCTTTTTTTGCTCAATAGTGACTTTTTTTGGCCTATAAAAAGAGGAACCTGATGCCCAAGCCTTACATGCAAATAAACTTTTCCCTCCTGTGTGTGCTGGGCAGAGGGGGAATGATAAGGGAGATTCTTGGGGGGCAAAAAAAAAGCCATTTATTGCAAAGAGCTTTTGTATTGTAAAGTAATTCTAGTATTTCAAGGGAAGGGGACAAGTTCACAGAGAAAATTATGCCAACCGAGACTGAGTCTGCAATTTTCTTTGCATGCTGGTGGGGCCAGTGATGGCTCTGGATTTGTGGGTGTCTGTATCCAGCCCAGCATTTCTGTTCTCTGGCCACTTCAGCAGCATCTCTGCCTTGTTAACTGTTTCCTCTTCTGGGGAGGGAGTTGTTTTCCTGGGGGTTTTTATTACATAATGGCTCAGTGGGAAACTGAGCAGAAGAAACATTTTCATAATTGATGGCTCAGTTTCAGTCCTGAAAACACTCAATGGCTCTTTCAGCCTCACTAACACTGGAAATTATTAGAAATTATAAACTGAGATGTGGCTGGAGCATATAAAAGTGGACAAGTACCAAAACCACAGGTTTGATAGGTTTCCACGTGGAGGAGAGGGGAAGATATGTCCAGGTTCTTGCAGAATTTCAAAGCATTAAGCATGAGAATAACTTTTTTTGGGGAAAAAATAATAATGCTGGAGCACAAATGTGCAGGGCTGAAGCAGAAGTAGTTGTGAAGTTGATCTGGAAGGAGTAATGAAGTTTAGAACTGAGATTTTCATCAGAATTTTCCTGAGAGGTCTTTAAAGGACTTTGCTGTCCTGAGACAGACCAGGATGATCTTCTCTTCCCCTCTCTCTGAGAGCCCCTGGATTTGGGGCTCAGCTCCCAGAGGAAGACCTGTGATGTTCTCTGTGTGTTCCCAAGCACAGGGAAGGATCAGCAGAGAGGAGCCCTGCAATTCTGAGCCAAGGAGCCGAGCAGCAAACACGACGGGTCAGGGAAAGACCTGCATCAAACCCTGATGCAGCCAACCCACAGTTAATTCAGAGTTTTTATGATTAGATGCACAACTTTTCAGTTTAGTATTTCTACATAAGCATCAACCTGAGGGGTCATTGATTAACTTAAAGGCATGATTTTTTTTGCCTTTTTTTTAGTAGATAGCTGCAAGCTTGGCTTTCTTTTAATGCAAATGACTTTATTTGGATCTGCTGACATTAGAAAGCATTGCAGGCATTCTGAATCTAACGTGGAGGCAGAGAAAGCAGAATTTTCTGCTCATTTTATGAGTTCTGTTTAAATTGGGAAGAAAAGAAAAAGAATAGAAATAAATAAAGGGAAAGGAAAACAACTATATGTCATAAGAGAGGATTTGCTGGTTCTCTGTCCCCTGGCATTCTCTCCCTCCTCCCTTTTCCCTCCTCCCATTTCAGTCGCTTCAGGGACTTGCTGCAGCCATGGGATTAATGAACACCTAATGCCATCTCTGCTTTACAGCCTGGAAAGGCTCTTGTTTAGTTTACATTGATTTTTCTTTTCTGATGCATTTGCAGAATGTGAGATACCGATGGGGGGAAGCAGAGATAGAGGGGGGAGACGTGAGAGAGAGATACATCCTCTGCCTCCTGCTCCTGGAAATGCTCCTGGACTTTGGAGCCTGCAGATACTTCCAGCAGCAAGCACCCACTTACTCTTGCCTGCCATCCTAGAGGACACAGGAAGGGCAGCAGTGATCATCTTGCTCTGTGGTGGGCTGGTGTTATCCATCACTCAGGAACAGAGGATGCACTGCCTTACAACAAATCCCCCACACTGAGATCTCTCCTCGGTGACTTGGCACTGTGCTTTTCCTTGTGGCTTTATCTTTATTATAATTGCTGTTAGCAGGACTGAGGTGGTTCCCAGGATCTTCCTGAAATGAATGGTCGTGATGACCATGCTCAGGAGGAATTAAATCCCTGCCTTCCTGGCAGTGCAGAAACCACCCTGGGAAAGGCAGATGGGCAAATCTCACGGGTCTGAATGAGATCACAAGGGGAGGGCTGGGCTGAGGGGGCTTGTGGAATTAGGATTTGTCTGGGACATCAACTCCTTGTGCACTACTCGGCATCACATCCCAGGGAAGGGAGCTGCCCTCTGCCAGACCCCTCTGAGAGAGGAGGACTGGGAGCACAGCCCACATCTCCTCTCAGTGGGACCACTCTTCCTCCTAACAAAGCACAGAAAGAAAGGAATGCTGCTGTCCCCTGCACCTTTGGGGTGAAATGACCACCTCAGCAGAGCAGAACAGAGCAGCTTTGGCCAGCTCAATGGCGTAGAAAGATCTCCACGAGTTACTCACATTCCCCAAATCCTCGCCAGGATCTTTGCTGGACTTGACAGCTCTTCACTCTTTTGTTTATTAGACCCACACAGAGGTGCCACCCATCAGCAATAGAGCAAAGATGGATGCTCTCTTAGTTAAGGTGCTAAATGCAGCCTCAACCAGGCTGGGTTCAGTAACAGTGGCAAAAACACAGCGTGAGAGTGAAGAGAAGAAAAGGACATCCTGTGACCATGTCTCTCCCTTACCTTCAGCATCTTTGGTGTCAGCTTGATGCCTTTTTGGGACTACCTGAAAACAGAAGGCAGACAAAATTAAAGGAATAAAAAGCAGTTCTATTTATTGAAGGGCCTTCAGGTACATTTAGGGCAGACAAAGCCCCCAGGGGCTGCACCCAAAATGGACAAAGGGTCACAGGTTTTCACACTTTTATCAGTTTGGTCCATTTGCATATTGGGGGTTCATCTTCCAATTACAGCTTCAGGTAATGAAGTCATTTACCCCCAGTTTGCTGCCCCAACTCACTTTTGTTCCCATCTCTCAGGCCTAAGGCAGTGAGGGGTCCTTGATTGCCAGGCTGGAGAGGAATTGTTGTGTCTGACCAAAGTCTTCAGGTAATGAAGTCATTTACCCCCAGTTTGCTGCCCCAACTCACTTTTGTTCCCATCTCTCAGCCTGAGGCAGTGAGGGGTCCTTGATTGCCAGGCTGGAGAGGAATTGTTGTGTCTGACCAAAGTGGGGAAGCAGCAGCTCCCACTGTGTGTGGAGTTTGGAGTTATGCACTAAAGAACTGCAGGATTACAAATATATGGAAAATATAAAAGCTAAAATCCTAAAGCATCAAGCTCTGTAAAGCTATTGGAACAGAAGATGGAGGGAAGGTGGGAATGATGCTCAAAGCAGCCCAACATCACCTGGGGTCCATCTTCTGCCAGCTCAGTGAGTGGGTGACCCCTGTGAAGGCAGAGTTCTCTCTCAGCCTGCTTAGATGGGGGATCTTTAAGGGTATTAAAGGTGCCTCAGCAGACAGTTTGGACTCCCTGGTAGGCACCAGCTGAAGGGTGAAGATAGAGAGGGAGGAAGGCTGGTGCCAGCCCGTGTCATTGTCCCTCTGCTGTGCCATCCATGCCAGTGAGTGACAAGTTGTGTCCCAGGAGCTGCAGGACCACTGGCCTGTGAGTGATGGTGCTGCCCAGGTGGCTCCAAAGGCACCTCCCTTCCTTTCAGCCACCCCACAGATCAGTGTCATTGCCACAATCCCCTGTCACGTCGTGCCAGCAGCTCCTGGCAAGTGGGTCACGAGGCTTTCCTTCCCACTCTGAGCTCCCAGCTCCAAGCAGCTCTTCTCACTCTGCCATGAAAAGGAGTAAATTGTGGTTCAAACGAGCGCGACCCTGTGCTCGGCTGTCATCAGGACAGCTTTTTAGAAGACATTTAATGCTTAATATGGAGCTCTTGACAGAAATGAGCTGTTCCTTGCAAGGCTCCTGACAGACTGCTGGAGAGTCTCAGGAGGAACAAAAGAGATTTATAGGAAAGAAAGTTTTGTATTACAGGCAAGGGAAAAAATAGGAATGTGGTCGTTAAAAGAGAAAAAAAAATGGGAAAATGAAAGGAACCCTGGTGATAGGTCCTGCTTCCCATCTAGCTGAATAAAGAGACTTGCAAACATTGAGATTAATCTTGGGAAATAACTAGCACCATAAGTTTTCATTGCAAGAAATTACATGTTGTCATCACGATTATTTATTTTTTTTTACTCCAGTTAATAACTACATTCAGGAAATTAAAAGGAAAAATAGCATGCAGTTCTGTCGGGAAGCCTGAAGGAACAGACCAGCAATGGAGGAGAAATGGGGTGCATATCTCAGCAGCATTGCTTCTTTTGCCATGCACATTTTCCCATTTAAGGGAACCTGATTTCATTTGCTGTTCTGCAAGGTTGGCTTTCATCTTTTCTTCAGGTCCCTATACAAGCTTCAGCTGTTTGAGGTGGATCCTGAAAACAGATTCTTTTTCTTCCGCTTTCAAAATTCTGAAAATTTATGTTTTTCTTTATTATTCACCTCTTCCATTGTTTAACTCTGAGCAAGAGGAATTAGGAAATGCTTTAGCTGACTGACTGCACAGTAGAACAGTGAAGAGAGAGTTTTCCAACAGTCCAAAGTCTAAACTCTTTATCATCCTGTGGAGTGAATCCTGAAGGATAAACCAGTAGGAAGAGATCTTTTGAAGGACTTGGTTGCCTTAATATTCTTCACTTCAATGGAAATCTGACCTCTAACTCTCCAGGCATACTTTGCACCCTACACCCATGCAGTGCTGGGTTCAGAAACACTAAAAAAGGGGTCTTTTTTATGAAGATGATTTACTGCCATGTGCTCAGCTGTGACTTGCAAAAGCTCTGAGCTGATCCAAGGTCTCTGCACCCTGGGACACAGCCACAAGAAAGGCTGAATTAAAAAAAATATATATATATATTGCAGAGACTCTGAGATGGATGCTGCAAACTGCTACCCCTTCCCTGAAGTCAAGGGAACCATGCTGAATCTCCTCTCTTAGGAATCTGTCCTGGAATCAGCACAACTTCATGGAAAGCTCTTAAAATGCCCCAGAGTTTCTTCACTGGAGAGTGAAGATGTTTAGAGATTAAAATGCCCGACACGGGTGGGACGTTCACAATCCCAAGCAGGGGGAGAAGGGGAGTCTCAGAGGGATTCACAAAGCTGGATGTGATCTAGGGAGGGTGGGATGACCTCTGCCAAGTAGCAAGGGAAGGGAGAGAAGGGGAATCTCCTGGCAGTAACTGCTTGCACACAGGGCTGATCTGCTCTGAACTGCCCACTGCAGACCCAGAGCAGAGGGACACACCCCAGGGATGCTCCCTCAAAAAACTCAACAGAGACCAGAGAAGCCTCCAGCCTGTGCAGTGGATGCTTTTCCTGGTGAGCAGAGGTTTGTCCTTCCACTGCCTGAGCTGTCCAGCCCAGCCCAGGCTGCAACAGCCCTCAGCACAGCCCAGGCCAGCTGTAATGCTCTTTATTGTTTTATTTTTACCTCAAGAGCACCTCAGAGAAATAACTGAGGATCAACACTCTGTCACATTAAAGAACTTAAAGGAAAGAGAGTAGAAAGGCTCGACTGTGCCCTAGAGATCCTGCAATTTAATTGAAATTCCAGGAACACACCCAGATTTGAGGAAGGGCTCAGCTGATTGGATTATTCCACGAACCAGTTTGCTCTTGTTCATCAGGAGAGAAAGTTCCTCTTCATCTCTACTTTCTCAGTAAAATCCTGCTTGCTTTCTCCCTTCCTTTTTTTTCTTCTCCAAACATAAGAGGAGAAGAGAATGAAAGGTGAGAGCTGATTGAGTGAGCAACAGCAGGGGTAACAAATGAGTATTTATCAATGTTCCTCTCCTTTCACAGCACATCAATTCTGAAGCTGCTGACAGAGGTCTTGCTGTAACTGCTGGAAGAACCTCCAGGAGCTAAAAATGTTATGTTCAGGCTTATGTAAAACCAATTTCTGATTAACCACTGATGCAAAGCCAGGAAAATGAACTTTAATTCTGCCTTGGCACAGCCCTGCCCAACGAGGCTGCTCCCATCCCATCCCATCCCCACCCACCCCATCCCACCCCCTCCCATCCCATCCCATCCCCCTTCCTGACAGGAGCTCTTCCATGGCAAGGGCACCCAGGCTCCTCATGGGGAGCAGCAATGCCCTTTGGAGAGCTTGTTTCCAAGTTTCTGCTGAAATCTAGGAGCAACCACACCAGGCAACGCCAGCTTTCCTTGTCCTCCTTGGGCAGAAGTGCTCCATAATGCCTTTTGCACTCACCTGTTTGTTTTTATTTTTTATTTTCTTTTTTAACCTTTCGCTCAAGATCAGCACCTGAAATCTCCACCTTGTTTTGCCATTGCTTTGTGGAGCTGGCTGGGGTTCAGCTGCAGTGTTCCATGTCCATGTCCAGTGCAGCTCTCCTGGGGGTTCCTGAACAATGTGCACGGAGAGCAGCCTCGACAATAACAGCTTAGCAGCCTCAGTCCAATTCCCTCTAATTAAAGAGCTTCAGCAGCACAAGGACTGCACAAACAGCTGCAATCTCATGCTGGACACGCAGATGCAGAGCTGCAACGTGTTTGTGAAAGGTGCAGAAAGTACATTTAACCTCCTGTGAGTGGAAGTGGCCCCTTGCAATGTGAAACTCTCTGCAGTGCACATCTCTCAAAGGGCAGCACAAATGTCTTGATGCCAACATAAGAGAGTCCCAGGGATAAATGCACACCTGTTTTGTACATGTCAGTATTCCTGTCCCACATCACACACACACTTCTCCTTTTCCATTCTGCAATGTGATTTTTTGCCTGGCTCCGTGTCCCCTGGGGAGTGTGGGGCTGCACTGCTCACAGTGGGAGCTGAAGGGGTGGAGAGGGGAGATTTAAGCAAACAGCCCAAGTCATCTTGCCCATTAATGAGCCTCTCACACAGCCCTGCTCTTCCCCTCATTGCTTTTGTGTCCTTTCCAGAGTGATGCCATTTTACATCCCGCTGCCTTTTATAAGCTCCTGATGTCCAATACAGATAGTTTCTTATCATCTTTCTCTTTTCAGCACTCCTGGCTTCCCAGAACCATTTTCTAAGGCCAGCTCTTTTACAATGGTTTCAATTCTTAGCTCTTCACTTTTGCAATTGTTCTTTACAGTTATGGAGGGTGGGTGACTTAAAAGCGCCCTGGCTTAATTCAGCTCCCCTTGAACTCACTGGTACAGAAAAACTGAACTGAACATTTCCATTGATTTCGACAGGGGAAGAGGCAAGTGCATTGGGCTTTAGAAATTCCCCCCCTTGATGTTTTCCCATCACCCTGTTCCCTGTCATTAGCAGGCTTTGTGCCTCTGCTCCCAGGTCTGCGAGGAAGTGTGCTCCTGTTTTCATTCCCTTCCCCACCCGTGTATCTGCAGGCTTTAACGTGTTTGAATTGCCCTTTCTGAGTTTTGTAAGACTGCAGCCCTGTCTTGTGGCACAATTACCACTGCTTTGTAATGGAGTTTGCTGTGAGTTATTCTCAACCCGAGCTTCATTTGCCTGGGAATACATCATAGATCCCTATTATGGAGACATCACCTGCAGCCTCATAGCCAAGCAGGTTTCTTCTTTTGGACTGTCAACACTATTACCTTCAGAACCAGAAGCTAAATTTTAATGAGAAATTTTCAAAAAAAGTTTGCTTGGCATTATAATTAACACAAGCTTCATGTATGCACTGTTCTGTTAGAGGAAACTAAATGGAGGCAGGCTATTCCTGAGCTTATTGCTTCTCCTTCTCTTTCCTAAAGTCCAATTTTGTAGTGAAGTAGTGGAGAGTGTGGCTTTAGCTGGGCTGTGGATGGCAGCAGGAGCTTAGTCCCTGTCTTGGGTTGCAATGAAAACCCAAAGTGTGTATTCAATTCCCATCTGTTGAAACTGGCTGGGGAGGTGTTTTCTTTTCTCTTCTATGACCCATTCCTCATGAGTCTGGGAGGTAGGGGTTGGGTGTCTCCTGTTCATGGCCCAGCTGTTAAACCAGGTGGGGCAGGGTTCTTTATCTCTGCCAGGACCCATCCTCCCTCCAGGGGATCTGCTGTCCATGGGCCATCCAGGCTCCCTGCAGGGCTGATCAAATTCCATCATCCCACTGGGAGATGCTGCACCCAGGGGAGAGCCCAGCATTCCTGCCTGGATAAAACCTGGGGTTCAGAACTCCAGCACAGCCTGTTTGCATTCCCAGAGGAACCAGANCTGTTATTCCTATTCCCACATCCTTGCCTGAAAGCCCCTTAATTTCAAATTATAATAATTCAGAGGGAGGGGGTTTACATTCTCCATTCCAAGGGAGGCTCCAGCTTGCCCTGGCAGACACCTGTCTTTCCAAACCAAGACAGTCCCACACCTAGGAGCAGTGATAACCAGTTCACCCTCATCCCTCCAAAGTTAGACCCACACACCCAAAGGGATCCTCCTGCTGACTTTCCATGGGGAATTCACCCTGAGAGCCACTCGGTTCTCCAGACAAGCAGAGAGGAGCCCAAGCAGGAGGCAAACCCTCAGTGTGGTCCCACCACTTTGGTGTTTTATTCACCTTCAATGTCCCCCATGCAGCAAAACCCTGGGCTGGACTTTGGGTAGAAACAAAGGTGGAGAGAGGCTCCACCAAAAAGCCATCCCTGGTGCCTTTCCCACTTGCTGCTCTCATGGAATACACCCCAGACAGAAGATCCCTTGGCTGAACTCAGGTGCAAACTTTAAAAATGGCTTGTAAGGTCTTATTGATCACTCCTCTCCAGGCGGTTGTACTAGACTTTCATCCCAATGCCCAAAATTATGTCTGAAATCAGTTTAGGGAATGAGCAAGTCTTTTAATTAAAACAGTCTGTTATGATGAATCTGTTATTACAAAGTCTTACCTATGTAAAACATTAATAATACAAATTTCATTTGTTTATGTCAGCACCAAGCATTAATTTTTAATGGCAAAACGTATGAGTTATGAAAGGCATTAATGCAAAACAAATCACCAACTGAGAAAGGAAAGGAAATCCATTTTTTAGGGTAAGCAGTGGGAATGAAATATTATTGTGATTCTAACCTGGGGAAAAAAATATTTCTTAGGGCTCCAGGAGCAATTAAAAAAACCCCATGGTTTTATCATCATGCTTAATATTAGTTCTCTATCCAGTGAAGTTTGTGTCCATGTCATCCAGTCCACACTTCAATGCCCTCTCTGAAGCCTTCCACACAAAATTACTGTGATTGTCATGCAGGAGACATGGAAGCAAATTGGATACCTGTGGCATAATAAACATCTCTGTGCTGCAAATGGGTGAGATCACAGAGAGCCCAGCAGGGCTTGTTTGGTGGGCCAAATTCATCATGGATGTAAATGGGAGACACTCTGGGAGTTAGGACACGTTCCTGCTTGCACCAGGGATGAATTAATTCCAGTTGTTAATTGCCAATTCAACTCTACATCTTGAGATTAAAATTCTGCAGAATAACTCATTTCAAAATGGACTGGGTCGGTACTGGTGGTGCTGGGCTGGTCCCAGGCCCAGGCAGAACTGCTGAGAAATTGCAGATTTTGATCAGATTTCGCTTCTGGAGCACCTGGCCTGCACTGAACCCTCACCTTCACAAAGGTTTCACAACAGGGAAATGCTGTCAAGCCCTGGGCAGAGGGAACATGGAAAACCCTCAAGTGCTTGGGGACCAAGTCTCCCTGGTCCTGGGCCAGCTCTTTAGCAGGACTGAGACTGCTGGGTCAAAAGGGCTTTTGGTGTCCTGTCCAAGCTGCCAAGAGCATTCTTTACCCCATTAGGAATCTCCCTGATTTGCAGTGAAACCATCCAGATGTGGAGAGGGGGTCACGTGCCCTTCTGTCACCAGAGTCCCGTGGGAACCACAGCTGGAAGGGCTTTGGAGAACATCCTCGAATCCTGGAAATAACATCTGTGCACAGCACAGGCACATCTGGGCCCAAATGGGTGTGATGACAATAGCAGGGTGCTGGAATCTTGTTCTGCAGCCACGAGGGGACAGACAGCAGATTCCAGAGGCGGGACAGTGTGAGAGTGGCAAAGCAGGAGTCAGGCATCGCTTGGTTCTTGCTCAAAGAGCTTTTAAGAGCCACACAGGACTGCTCTGGCACAAGATAATTAATTTATTTCCAGTAAAAGTCTAGTTGTGGCTGTTAAAGGACTGCTACAGAGCTAAAGAATGGGGACATCATCTGTTTCCAAGCCCTGTGGAACTGTGCTTTGTCTTTTTTCCCTACTTCAAACTTCAGCAAAATAAGCAACACATCTTGTAGCTCCTGTCTCTCCCCCATACCCTTCCTTTCTCCCTTTCTATCTTTTTTCTTGTCTCAGTCTAAAGAAGTTGCTGATATTAGCAATAAAGCAAGAATTTAATATCATCCTACAGGGTGCTACAACAAACTGCCCCTCGGTTCCATCGATTCCACGGGCCTGAAAGATGGGAAGGCATCTGAGGGGGAAGAATACAAGATGAATTTTGCAGATATAAATCGTGCAATATTGGATTTCTCTGAGCACACGTCAGGGCTGTGTTGTGCCTGTCCCTCTGATGCCACAGGAGCTCTGTTAGCTCAGCAATGGGTTCCTGTTGGGGAAGGGTTCAGGGCAGACCACGGTATTTCATCTCAACAACAGCCCCAGTGTTACAAGGTGTGACACATCCACTGCTCCACTCTCTGATAGAGACACACACCCAGCCTGAGGGGACAAAAAAGCCTGCCTGGGAGCAATGTAAGGCTGCTGTCTTCATCCCAGCATCCACACAACCATAAATAACATGAATACAGGCAGGGTTGTGGCTGTAGGGGAGAACTTGCTGTGCCAAATATCAAACATGATCTGAGAAGTAACTGCAAATATTTGGGGTGTGTGGTGCTGTACTCAGTTATTTCTTCTCACACACTCACCTTTCCCCTCCATCTGCAAGTATCCATTCATCAGGGCTATAAAATAATCAAACCTTAGGCTTTTTCTGCTCTGTGATGTTTAGGAAGTTCATTTTCAAAGTTCATGGCTGGAGAAATGAGTTTCGTTTTACCACCCAACACTCAAAAATCTGTCAGCTTGCTTTGCCTTTCCTCTTGAGGGGAAGAGACCAGATCACACCGAAAAACTTCCTTACAGCTTCTCAGTCTTGCACTTTCCTTGGCATTTCATTCATATAAAAAATGAAGTAGGCTCCATGCCATCCTCTTAGCCCTGAAATCAAAGCCAAAGGAGAAGCAAAACACTTCATGGTTTTGTTGTACACCTTAGGAGGAGGCTTGGACCTTCAACATGCTTCCATTAGATAGTCTGGCTAATTTAAAATCAGACATAAAAGGACAAGGATAGTGCCTGCACGTGGTGCAGAATAGGAGGATACGCAAAAAAACGTTTGCCTTCTCTCTGGCAAGGACAATCTGGTTATTAACCATTGGTTCTGACGGTGAAGTCTCAGGGCCAGCTCCCTGAGCCAGGCACAAAGATGATGGGCTCACATTTGTTGCAGGAACAGCATCATAAAAGTGTTGTTCAAGGTGATTTACCTCATGTTAAAATGAGATCAAAAGCCTCGTAGTGAACCAGCAAATTGAAAAGACAAACCCGTGCATTTTTGGTGACATTTTCCCCAGAATCTTGAAAGGAGGGCTTTTATTTTTTTTTCTATTTCTTAGAAATGAGAGTGGAGAGTGGAGGTAACTGGGCAGCTCCTGGCCTGGGTTGCTCAAGGCACAGAGTTTCTTTGAAGGCAGCACAGCCTGGGCTGCACGTGAGGAAGTTTGTGTACAATCAATAAAAAGAACTCGAAATATACTTGAAAGAGGGAAAGGGTCAGTGTTGATAACCATCATCATTCTTTTTATTTATTATTAATACCTGCTTGCTGGAACTCCAGCATCAAGAAATACAGAATATCAGGCAAACCAGAGACTCCTCTCTCCACTCCCATCCTCCTCTACCTCCCCAGCTGTTTATTTTTCCTCTAACTCCTACCCTTGCAGTCCATTGTCACTGGATCTCCTGGGGTTGTGCCTAAAGAGGTTTCCAAATCAAGTTATAGTCAAGATTCTTTTTCTGGAACTGCCAAAGGGAAGGATTGTGGTAAGGGCTGACAGGGTTTTCAAAATTTCCCCATCTCCCAGTGTGGAAAATGCCCCCATTCTCCTGCCACAGAGCATAGGACAGGATATGTCCCTTGCCACAGCATCTGGTGATAATTTTTGTCCCAAGCCTGGATGTTTGTGATGTAACAGGACCATGTTTTGAGAAGGCATGAAAGACATAGAAACATCTGAGTGTGTGTGTTTTTAAGACAAAGGGTTGAACCTGTGCTAGGATATGTCTGTCTATAATAAAAACCTTCCTTAAATCTAAAATTAGTTTTCTGAGGTGGTTTATAAACCAGGAATGTCACAGGAGAACCAAATAAAAACCTTTAAAAAGCTATATACTTCTACAAAGGAAAATGATCGATCAGCCTATAAACACTGTGGGGTTCTGGTGGCTGGTTTTGATGGGGATAGGAAGAGTCTCTTGATTTGGGGGAACTTTTTACCCTACAAACTTTAAGATGCACAAACCAGTCAGGAGAACTGACAGCTTGTGTGTGAAAATTCTTTGCTGCTGGTACCAAGAAATTTGTTCCAAATTTTGCAGCACCCTGACATGGGTGGGAATTTGAAAAAGGCAAGTTTCCTCCTCTTTTATGCTGGACCACTGCTCACCTGGTCATCCTCTTGCTCTGGCAAGGAAATTGTCCTCAATCTTACATCCTCTTCTTCCTCTGGTGTCAACCACCAAATCCAGGTTTCCTCCCATCAGCTCCTTCATGCAGAACAGTGCTCCCATGGAAAGTGTTTGCCAATAAACATCTCCAGGTTTGCTTCATTCAGTTACAGCCCAAAATGATTTATTATAGTTATTTCAACTGTCCCAAACCTTTGGGCCACAAATTATTCTTTTGGGGGTTTTTTATATTATTATTTGTATTATTGTAACTTGTGGTTGCAGCCAGGAACAAGGATGTGCTTTGCATTTTTCCCTGTGTGGGTTGGCTGTTATTTCACTGAGGGGCCATAAATGCATAAGCTGCAATTTCCCTGTGCAGCACAGCTATGGTTACCTGTGCACATACACCTGGATTCACAGGAGGAGTCAATATTTGTCCACATGGATGCTTCATAAAATTAATGTGAGTTTAAAGTGTTTGACTTGGGAACAGTTGTGTTGATTGTGGAAACAGTTTGTTTGCACATTGTGAACGGCGGGGGCTCGGGTTTCTTCCCTCCCCTTATCCTACAAACCATCACTTTGAGCATTTCTTCTGTCTGACTCCCATTCCTACCTCACACTGAGGTGTCCTGGGATGGGTTTCTGTGTGGATCTGCCAGGAGCACATTTGTGACCAAATCAGCTCTTCAGACTTGTGTTCTGAGGCAGTGATTGCTGCAGACTTTATTTTTCTCTAATTACACCCACACCTCTTCTGCTGCGCCTTGAAATCAATCCCCATCCCTGTGGCAGCCATGGGGAACCCCCCTTGGGCTCTGTGCTCTGGACCACACCCCAGCCAGCAGGTGAGATTTTCAGCACTTGAATAAAAAGCTGCTCAGCCAATGAAACTCTGCAGTATCAGATGCCATTTGCCACTCAAAAACATGAAAAGCATCCTTGCTTTGAAATGTGATCTCGCCCATAATGCGATTTCAACACTGCTATTATTCAGTGCTTACTTTTAGCTTGAATTTTTACCAGCAATTTAAAAATGAAAAAACGAAAAACTATTCTGTTTTAATCTCATAGAAAGTTTAAAGCAATTTTTTATTAGTGCATAACTGTAAAATACCATTTTGGAATAAAGAATTATCTCTCAAGCACTTGCTAGATAGGCTTTACTTTACTGTTAGTTAATCTGACAGTGTTTTATTAATAATCAGCCCTTTTTGTATTGCTATTATGCATTTTTTTCTAATAATGCAGTTTATATCTCTAGCATCACCATTATAAGGAAGACTGAAATATTTCTCAGATTTGCTGTGTAGGAACAAGTAGATAAATATTGCTAACAAATCACAGGCACTATTTCTTGTTGAATTTCCTTGCTGTTAATAAACAATGAAATATTTAATACCAATTTTGAGCAATATTTTTTTAGGTGGGAATCTGATTACAGTGTGGTCCACATTCACCATAAGGGAAGAGAGAGGGAGTGGGTACTCTTGTTTTATTATTCTTCCATCCTTGTTTATGATTCATTGTTGGAAACCACCCACAGCTCTCTGCCAGTTCTTGCCTTCTTTTAAGAACTATTCTGTAGTGGAAGTGGAAAATACAGAAGCTTGAATTGGGACTTCCTCTGTTTTAGGTTTTTCATCCTGAGATACAGTGCACTGTCTTTGTTCTTTGTTCATTTAAATTATTTAAACTAATGGTAAATAACTTAATTATCACGTACAATTTAATAAGTTTATGCAGGTCTGTGACAAGCCTGTTATCGTTACAGAACTCAATTCACTTCTCTTGTGATCACACCAGCACAAGAGAAAGAAAAACAGGCTACAGAAGGAAACCCAATCACAACACGGGGGCTTCCAGCTGCTCATGAACCCCGACTGCCGAGCCCTCGGGACGTTTGGGTTATTTCACTGCAGTGTTTGCAGTCACTCCCCTGGAGCATCATCTGCAGCCGGAATTAACACCTTGTTTACACCTTTCCCCGGTCACTGAGGTGGATGGGGAGTATCGATCTCTCTGGGCACTGTTGGGCTGGGCAGTCTTTGCATCCTGCTGGCTGTCTGCTGTTCCTGCCCTTCCTCTCAACACTCAGAGTCACAGAATTACAGAATCACCAGGTTGGAATTCCAGGTTGGAAGGTCCTTTAATTGTTACCATGCACCTGCTTGGTAGACATGTGGTGGCTTCCCTTTTCTGTAGGAGGATCTAAAGGTGTCACTAAAGTGCAGTCCTTTGGCCAGCACAGATGAGATATCACTGTTACTTCTGCCCCTGGATCCAGGAGACCTGTAACTCTGATTGTTTTGTCATTATGGATCAAACTGCAAGTTAGATGATGTACTTTTTGGCAGTGGCTGCATTGCCTACCTGAGAAACCTTGCCCGGGAAAGAATGAAAATGTGAGGGTTGAAAATTTGGTGGAATCCACCTGGGCTCTAAATCTGCAGAAACAGATCAAGTCCAACCCATGCCCTGACACCTCAATTAAACCATGGCACCGAGTGCCACAGTCAGTCTTTTAAACACATCCAGGGATGGTGACTCCACCACCTCCCCATGCAGATCATTCCAGTGCTTTATCCAACTTATATTTCCCCTTAGCACAGCTTGAGACTCATCAGGCTTTGGAGAGTTACCTGTGGCTGCACCTCCCATTTCTCACAGAAACCTAAATAAATGTTGTCTCCTCCCATGCTGATTTCCAGGAAGAACTTGCCCCGCTCCTCACATTGCTTTGGACCCCTCTCCTGAGTAACCAAGTGCTGCTTTGCACACCTATAAATCTGCTAGGACCTGGTTTGCCTACAGTCACGTAACAGGTCGTGGCAGGGCTGAGACTCCAGCAGGTCCCCTGCCCCCCTGTTGGAGCAGAAGCTGGGGAGACTCAAAAGTAATTGCCAGTCTCTCTTGTTTCCTCCTTTTAAGGGCAGTACCACCCACCGCACCTAATCAGATCAGAACTGAAAAAGTTACAAATCACCCAGCCAAAAAAAAAAAATTAAAAAATTCCCAGTTTCTCTGACAGCATCCTGGTGATTTTGCATGTTTTGGGCAAGTCAGTAAACCATATCTCCAGCTTGTTGCTCACCGAGGTGTTCTGTTGTGCCAATAAAGGGTGAACTCTGTTATAAATATTTATTTTAAAAATTGATTCTGTAGAGGCCAAACTGCCTGCTGTTTCCTTCAGTGACTTAGTTTACTTCAGTGGGTGATGATTATTAAGACTGAGTTCTTACCATATGACACTCATAAAATTCTAAGCTTTCCAGATCAGACACATGTGTCAAACCAGAATCTCCATCTTGGGAGAATGAGGTGAGTTCTGCAGGGTATTTTAATGCCAGGATAGATAAGTGAAATTATAAATGGCTCGAGCCAATACTTCATTAAACTGGCTCAGAGATTTACAGATCCTCAAGAGCACGAGGGTTTTTCCACCTTTGGACACATCAAAGAAAATCAGAGAAATAACTTTTCAGTCTAATCCTCCTGACCAAAAGCCCTGCTGAGCAGTCTAAGCAAAGAGCAAACATCAACACAAATGGGAGCTGGCTGCTGAAAGGAAGGCTTGATCCGGAGAGCTGGATGAGCACTAGGAGGAATGATCAGTAAAAAAGGAATTCCGCTGTGTTTAATTTAAGTATCCATTTTATCTGTTCCTTATCAACAGTTCTATTGACAAGGTCTTCATGCTTCCTAATTGTTTGTCCCAGTTTTTTTGTGCTTTTCTGCAAAGGGCTAGTTTGCAAAGAGTTCAGTGGCTTTGCTGTGTTATTTGTAACTCAGCCCTCATTGATTTTATTCCTTTTCTAGTTTATTAAAGGGCTTGCTTTATCTCTTTTAGAACTCTTTCCACACACTCCCCAACATTTACTCCGTCCTTTAAAGCTCTTTCTTATTCAAAACGGTCATTAATCTGTTCCACACACTTTGATCTGCCCGGTGTCTTCCCCTTCTTCACTTGCAGCCCTCAGCAGCTTGGAGAGTAAACAGCCCAGCTCTGAACCCTTCCTGCTGGTGAAAGCACTGCTGAGAGGCTGTTCCAGCAGAAACTGCACCAAGGAGCTCCTCTTGCTCAGAAACCTTGGTGGTGTTTGTCTGGTCTGTCCCAGGCAGGACCAGAATGTCACTTTTCGGGTATCAGCCTGCACAGAGAGAGAATGTTAAACAGCATCTTTGCCTCCAGCCACACCACTCGTGGAAATTTGTACCAGTGGAGGCGGAAAACTTCCCTCCCCTGTGCTGCAGAGAGGCTCAGGTTCGTGGGCAAGGAGAAGGGCTGTGATCTCTCAGGGGAGAACCACTGCAGATGTGCAGTGTAAGACCTCAGCTCTTCACTCAGAACCATTACAAACAGCCCAGGGAACAAGGCCCTGGAAGCTGAGCAGAAGGATTTCAATAGACAGTCCTGTGTAGCGTCCGTAGCACCCAGGGTTTGAACCTCTGGAGTGTTGTGTGCAGTGCTGAGAAAGGACACTGAAAACTGGAGGTCCTTGAAGGGATCTGAGGGAAGTCCTACACGAAGAAAAGACTACAGGGACAAATGCAAAAGGAGCATGGGGAGATTGTCTGACGTGAGGGCCAGGCTGGAGCAGGGGGGCTGGGAGCTCTGCTCTGTGGGTCTCGTGACAGGAGAACACAGAGGCACCTGATGGGATTTTAAGAAGCAGAAAATTCCAAACTGATATTTCTTCCCTGACTATTTCACTCTCAGGGTAAAGCTCTGAAAATAAGAATTTAACAAGTTTGCTGAGGGACTGGTCACTCACCTGGATAAGGAGAATGCCTGGAATTAGAGCAGTAAAGGCTATGAACCCTTGGAATAGACTTCACACAATTCTCCTAGAAAACAGCATGAATTAGAGAATCAGTGGGAGAGATGGATGGAGGGAGATGGATTATCCTGCACTGGGTCCCTTCCAGCCCAGGATATTCTGTGATTCTGTGATATTTGTTCTTTTGTGCTTATGTCCTCTTTAGAAACATCTGGCATTAGCCACAGCCACAAGCTGGTAGCCACAGTCACAGTCACAGTCTGATCCAAGCTGACAATTCTATTGCCATTTTCTGGCGTCCCTCAGTTGCTTCTCTTGCCTCCTCCACCTGGTTAAAGCTGATTAAAAATCCTGAAATTAATTTCACACAACAATTCCAAATTGTTTTCATCCTGAAAGGTTAAAAATAAGCTCATTTTTTCTTTGCTTTTCTTTTTTTTTTTCTCCCTCAGAAACTTATGGTGCAATGTTTTAATGAAAACATTTACTGCAAACACAGGTGCTAATAAACCAAATATGTCAGTGTGCATTTGGAAAATGTTTACGATTCAAGGGGTTGGGGAAGAGAGTGAATATTTTAGGAAAAGACGTGCTTTTAATGAAAAATACACTCCTTTAATATTTTTAATAAAAAGGCCGTGTTTGTTATTGTCTTTTAAAATACTCTAAAAAATCCTTGAGCACCTCAAATCTCACAGAGGAGTTCGAATAGCCCTGACAGGGACTAGGAGAGAGCAGCAGGTCCCATCCCAGAGCAGGCACGACCAGGTGAGCAGGATTGGACAGCCTGGAAGATTTTCCACAGGGTGAGGAGCAGAGAAGAGAGCTGAGGAAGCCAAGTCCAGCTCCTGCTGCCAGCAGCAGCAACAGAAAATCCTTTTAGGAAACGGGCAGGACCCGCTGCCCGGCTCCAGGCAGGTCTCCCAGGGTTATCCCTCATCCCTGCCCTACCGCTGCCTGCGCAGGGGAGCCCACACCGCTGTGTTCCTGCCGAAATGGATGAGATGGGGCTGCTGGCAGCACATCAGCCCTCTCTCTCTGTCTCTGTCTCTGTCTCTCTGTCCCCTGACACTTCAAACGAGCTGCTCCTCCCTGCGCTCCTGCCCAGCTCCGGAGAGAGGGATGGAGGGCTGGGCATCAGCAGAGCGCTAATTAGGCAGGGATGGGGAGCGCATCCCTGCGGCGGCTGGAGCAGGCTGGGGTACGTGCTCAGTGATCCCGGAACAAGCCGAGCGACTTCAGGTTCCCTCTGCCTGCCGTTACCTTTGTCCCTTTGCCACTCGTTAATTGATCCTGCGTTTTCTCCCACGTTGGCTGAAACATCTGCTGTGCACGCTCTCCAACAACAAACTCTCTCCGTTCCCCCGGCTCACACGGGATGTAAATCCACGCAGAAGGGGCCATGGGGAGCTGGGAAAGGGCTGCGGGCCATTTCCCTGACATTAGCATAATAACAGTGCTCATGGCTGGGTGTGATAACCGGGATAACCTCCCTGGGCTGCAATAACCCAGCGCCTTGTGCCCAAACGCGTCGGGTGCTGGGAGCTGGCTGTCAGCACGGCTCACAGGTTTCCCGAGAAACAGCTAGCAGGAACAGGGAGGATGTCTAACACCTTCCCTCTGCTCGGGAGAAGTCAAATAAAATAAAAGACTCTTGTAAAATCGGCCGCCAGCCTTATCTCACGTGCACACCCACCTGCGTGTCAGCAAGGCTGGCTCCTGAGAGTGTCAATTCCTGAAAGCCAAGCATCCAGTCAGCCAGGTTAGGCTACATCTGCCCTTCTGCAGAGCAGAGCCTCTTTGGCAGGGTCTGTGCGTGTAGCCTGGGCTGGCTCCTGGCTCTCTGGCACCCCTCACCCTTCACTGCCTGCAGTGGGGCTCAGGATCTCTCCTGGCGGGATGTTGGCACACCCCCGTGGAGTGCTGGGGATGTGCCACCTCCAGGAGAGCACCTCTGCCCCAAACCTCCGGCCATTATTGCATGAGGTGCTGCTTTAGAGGGGAGAGGTGGGTGCAGGCTCAGTTTCCTCCCTCTCCACACCCCTCAGTGCCCCTCCTTCTCCAAAATACAAACACCATCTCTGGCAGGCAGATTCTGCCTCTGGCAAAGTCTGGGCAAAAGGTTCCACCTGAGACTGAAGCACAAGAGAGCTTGGTTGGGATCTGCTGAGCAGCTGTGCAGGTGGAAAATGGGGAGATGAGCTCACATATTCATCTCCAGTTTGTATTAGGGATGGGGTGAAGATCCCACGAGCTTTCAGAGCCCTGTGGATTTTATATTCCCCCTACATGCTCATGAAGAAACCAATTCTTTAGTTCCACACCTGCACAGCTCCATGGCATTGCCTGAAGCTAGGAATTTTGCAGCAGAAGGGCTTTAATTTTTCCCTAAATATGTTGCTACTGTGATTATTATTTTGTAATTAAAACCATTTCTGTGCTCTTTGGCTTTACTGCTTTGCTCCACATAAACATCTCAGCACATCCAGCCACCACTGTGGGCACGACTGAAGGTCCCCATCAGTTTACCTGTGGCAGTACATAACTTCCCTCTCTGTCAATACTGCAAAACCCTTGTAACAGCAGCAGAGCAAGTTTATCTGTGCCGAAGAACCACCCCAGGACTGCTGCTGGAGCCTGTTGTCGGCAGTGGGGTGATATTCCCATGTTCCAACGTGCCACTGCATCAAGGTATAGATCAACAGCCCCCCACCAGCCTCAGACTGTGTGTGAAGGGAAGGAGATAAAGGTATTATCATTAAAAAAACAAACAAACAAAACCAACCCACCCTCCAGAGCCACATGACAGTGAGCCAGCTCTATTCAGCTCTGAGAGTCCGATGCTTAAGACTAAAAAAATGTTTTCAACTAAATTTTCCCAATTTAGAATAAATAAATAAATAAATAGATAGATAGATAGATAAATAAATAAATAAATAAATAAACAAATAAATAAATAAATAAATAAAGTGTTAAAACTACAAGCTGTTTCAGCAAAGCCTCCTCAACTGATAATCGGATTTGCATAATTGGGTGCCGGTGGGTCTTCAACAAATCATCGACGTGGCAGCCTGTTCATTACAGCCACTGCTCTTCACAAATAGCTCCTGGTGCCCAAAATACACCACACACAGCTGAGGAGGAGACAGAGACCTGGCTGAGGAGGAGACAGAGACCTGGCTGCTTCTCACGGACAGGAGAAACACAGAGGCTGAGACTGATCACCGGGAGGATTTGCTGCATATCAAGAGCTGTGGGCTCAGTTTGAGAACAGGCTGAGCCTCCTTTGGCTTGACCACAAGGCCTGAGGCATTTATAAGAAAAGATTCTAGGAGACACAGGTTTCTGGGTCAGCTTACAATCAGTTGCACTTTTTGTCTGCATCAACAACCCTTGTTCTGGTTCTTCTCCCTGACTACCTCCACGAAAAGCACATATTCCACAGAGGGAAAAATAACTTCAGTCCTACTCAGAGGCAGCACTTCCACCTCTAAGCCACAGAGCAAGAGAGGAAATGTTCTGCCCTGAGGAGGGAGGTATGTCTGGATGCAGTATTCCATTGACCACCCACCTTCCAGCAGCTCTGTGTGCACCTAACTTGAGCTGTGATCCAGCTGTTTCTGCTAAGCATCCAAAAGAGGGGAGAAATCCCTCTCCAGGATGGTGGGGCTAAACGTGGGAGCAGGAGAGAGGCTGCCAAAGTGCTGCTGCTATCTGTGCACGGATAATGCCACATGCCAGGGGCAGGCAGGGAACAAAGGCGATTTGTGAGCGGGGAAATGGGATTGCCAAAAGAGATGGAACAGAAATGAGGTTTTAATCCCCCAGCCCAATCTTGCCCTGCACTGCCTGTCTGTGAGAGCTGGATTTTATCACTGTTGTCCACAGGGAACTCTCCTGACCTTCAGTTTGTTGGAGCCTGGAAGAGCATTGCACTTCTCTGAGATGTGTGAAGACAAGTTTGCAAAACACGCAGATGCTCCTGTGAGCTCTCCCCGGCAGAGCACAGCCCACACCACAACCTGCTCTGCAGGGCCTGCAAATCCCCTTGAACAGCTCCAGCAGCTTGTTCTGTGCTCTCCACTGCCACTGAGCCGACGGAGCCAAACACCTTGGGACCTGTGCCTTTCCCAGACCAGATGAAAACATTCTCCCCTATTTGCATTGCAGGGCTCTCCAGGCTAAAGAGGGAGAGAAAACTGTGTATAATACCCAGAGCTATGCTGCACAGGAGGCTGACTCGAGTGTTTGCTTGAAAATTGAGATTTCCTTCTATTGTACAGCCTCCTGCAAGTGTTTTCCATACCCCATTCCCCCACCAGTTCATCCCCCCTGCCTGCCTGTCTGCCAGACAGACCATGCCAGCACTAGGATTTCTCAGCTGCCAAAGCCTGTTGGCCTGGGACTTCATTTCTCTGTATCACAATCTACCAGCAGAAACCTTGTCATTGCAATTCCTCACATATTTTCTTCTGCTCTGTTTTTTTTTTTTATCTCTCTGGAAATCTCAACTCACTGGTTCATGGCTGTAGGCTATTACTAGACTAGAACAGGACTTTTTCTCAGCCCTAAACAAAATGAATAAGGCAAAAGAAAACAGTCACAACAAAAGAAAAAGTTAATGCTTGGAGTAATAAGCATCAGAGTTTCCATCTGCACTGGGAAGGGAGGACTGGGAGAGTGAGGAGGGACACAGGGGAGGATCACAGAGCTGCTGCTTTGTTCTCTGAGCAGTTTGACTGGTGGCTTTGGCTGATGAACTGGCAGCAGACAGGTCAACAAACTGCTGTGTCTGCAGTATTTCTGTCTCATATAATGGCAAATCTCACCTAGAGAGGTTGTGTCTCAGCTCTGGGATTGGAATTAGGGTCACCAGAGTCACGGTGGATCCAGACAGGGGACTGTGAGCAGTGAATGACCCTTGCTGAAGAGATGTCCCTGGGGCACAGGGCTGTGTTAGACTAACACAGGCACTGTTCTTCAATCCCCTGAGCTATCTAACAAGCAGCAAAGCACACTGAGGCAATCCTTCATCCTTTCTTTCCTTCCCTGCTTTCCTCCACTCACTTTTCTTCTTTTATTGCTCTCTCTCTGTCTTTTTAACATTTCAGCTGAAGAAATGAGGTTTGTTGTTCCACCAGCTGAGTAAACTTTGAGGGCTTTAAGAAAAAGTCTTTCTCGCCAGGTGGGTTCTTCCCCACATCTCAGCTCTACTCACAACCCTGATTTAAAATCTGCAGCCTGTTAACGAGCTCAGAGGAGACTCAGACTTGGTGCAGAGGATCTCTTTACAAGCACAAACACACACACACTTCCAGATGTTTCATCTTTTTAATAAAGATTGGAGCTGTGTGGAGAGAAAGGCTTCAGGTTTGAGAACAGCCACTGAGAAGGGTTCTTGGGTACCCACTCAGAGCTCTGGGGCTTTTGTTTGTTCATTTGCATAATCCTGGAATATTATGCAGAAGCCAGCCTCGAAAATTTCTGGTTTTCTTGCAAAAGTTGTCTCCAAAGGACCAAGAAGATCTGTGTATTAAATCAAAAGCATTTTCCTGCCCACATCTCCCCACTGTAACCTCTCCCTGCACACTCACACAGACACAACTACTTTTCATAGCAAGGCTATAATTTAACAGCTAATGCCTTCCATGAGTACCACCCTTCCCAAATTCCCCTGCTTTTCAGTTTCTATTCAGATTCAAAGCCAGATTATTTTAGCTCTACAGCCCTGGGAAGTAAAAAAATAGAATTTACAACATTTGAAGAAACTGCTAGTGCTTGTTTCCCCCTTTCTGTTCACATCCAGGCGATGTCAAGTGTAAGTCTATTCTTTCTGCCTCTGCAGACACAGAGACAGTTGAGAGCCCCATAAATACAAATCCCGAATTGGAACTTCCCATTTTAGACATGAGAAGGGTTTTGATTCTCAGGTGAGCACCCAGAGATCTGACTGAAACAAAGAAATTAATAAGTATCCTCTGCATTTACACCAATAAAACTGGTCCAGACCATGGCCAAGGCAGTTGAAGACCCAATTAGCTGCCTGGTAGGTAATTAATTGTAGGAAAAACAGGACTGCAGTGCTAAGATTCAGCCTTGATGCCTCAGTCCAGCTCTTGTGCCAGGCATTTGCCTGTCACGGTCACCAGTAATGGCCAGCAATGAGTTTGTTTTCACTTAAATATTGTTGTGCATCCAACTGTGAATGGAGGGAAGCTGTTAAAAAATACAGCTTTAGATACAGCCAACTCCTCTGCCCCTCTCAGAGCCAAATCCAAACTTCCCAGCCAGGCTGAACAGCTCATACCTCTGCTTTTCAATGCTTGGTTACATCAAGGTGGGGAGATTTGCACGTAATTTTTCCAGCACTCTTTATGCTTTACACTGGGCCTGCCAAAGCCAAGCTGTGGGGTACAGCAGTGAAGCTGATCAAAATGAGATACAGTGGAGGGAGTTAGGAAGTGAAAAAACCAGAAGCATCATAATCAACACCAGGTGTGGGCCAATTAAACAGTCGTTCCGGTGTGCTCACGGGAGGGCACTCACTCACAATTTACCCAAACAAATCCACGCTTAAAAACTCTCAGGAGTTCCACAGAAAAATCACATTTCTCTTCAGGGCTCTTTAAAAAATATTTGAAAGCGCTCTTGTCTGTACACACCAGCTTTGCACACCAGCAACAGCTCCTTCTCAGCCCATGAGAAATGATCAGCTTGGATTAATGTCCTGGGAAATGCTTTTTCCTTTCTGAGAAGTCACAGAGTCCTTCCCTTCCTTCAGCTGCCCCCTGTAGTTCTCCTCTGACTTTTTTCCAGGGGCTGTTGGCTTTCAAAAGGCATCTTAGGGGCAGCAAGGTGTTCAAGCCTGAGTTATTTATAGGATTCAGGCACCCAGCTCTCGGGCTCCTTTGAAGCCCTTTGAAGCACTCCCAGGATCAGTGCTATATTTATTCCAAGCACAATTTCCCTTTGCTGCCTCACAGTTTGATGTGGAAGAAGGTGCACGTCAAAGCAGGCAGAGTTTCACCACGTCCTGCCAGGACCTGCTGCCCACTCCCTCCTGTCCTGGGGAGCCATCCACACCTCAGCCTCTGTCCCTGGGACAAGCTCAGTAACTCCAATCATCCATCCAGCAACTGAGTCACCCTCCAGCCACAGTAACAAGCACCCCACACCCTGCTGGGGTGGACAAGAACCCCAGGATCACCTCCCTTCCCCTTCAACATGCACCTCACCATGTGCCACCAGAGACTGGCACCACTCACAGCCCTGTTGGGCCCCAAATCCCTTTTCTTTGGTGTGCTGCAGTGAGTTAACTTCATCTGGCTGATGGAAACTTGAGATAAAAGTTGAGTTCACCCTTATTGTCTATTTAGTGCTCATGC
Organism: Nicator chloris; assembly: GCA_013400495.1. NCBI lineage: Eukaryota > Metazoa > Chordata > Aves > Passeriformes > Pycnonotidae > Nicator > Nicator chloris. The sequence goes on from WAAE01008424.1 coordinate 574,573, forward strand.
AAGATACTTCCAGTCCTTCAGTGCCTTCTCAGGGTCTCCCTCCCACCTCCTTCATAGGAGGCTCTCACAATCCACAGAGAAATATTACAAGGAACAGAGCAGTAACGTGGAACAAGGATTTCCTAGGGGCTATTTTGCCTCTCTCCTCACCTCGCTGCCCAACACAAGCCTCAGTGCTTGTGATGCCTTGGGAAGGCTGACCTGGAACAGAGACTGAGCAGAGCTGGAGAATAAAGTAGGTATTTATTGAAAGGCCCTTAGGGTACACCTTGGGCAGGACAAGAGCCTGGCCGGGGGTACACCCAAGATGGACCCAAAATGGTCACAAAATGGACAGTGGGTCACGAGGTCTTACAATTTTATAAGTTTTGGTCCATTTGCATATTGAGGTTTAATTGTCCAATTACAGCTTTGGGTTGTGAGGTCCCATCCTTCTTGTTTCTCCCTTCAGCCCACCACTGTTTGTGCTTTTGGGCCTGAAAACTTGTAACCATTATCCTTGATGTCCAGCAGGAAAAGGATTTGTTTTGTGTCCCTGCTCTGTGCAGAGCTGACTGACACTGAATGTGAGCCCAGAGCTGCACCCCTGGGCAGCACAGCCTGAAAAACATCAAAGTGAAAACTTAAGGCATCACTTGCACCCAGCACTGCAGCACCAGCAGGAGCACAGACACTCACAGGTCACTTCTCCACAGTAGCCAGGAAAGGGCAGGTCAAAAAAAACTACTTAGGCTTAGAAGGTGGGACTAAAACTTCAGGGTAGGATTCCTTCATCCACCATCCTGCATTTCAGATGATCACACCCTCCTGTGTGGTCTCCTGTCAGCTGCAGTTGAACCCTCTTCCCCTCACATTCCTAGGTCAATAAATCCCATCCTTGAGGCTGACAATTGCTCCTGCATGTGTAACTAACAGCCATGGTGGGAAAAGGGGAAAGTGTCGCCCTCTGGGGCTAGAGAGGAATTTCAACTTTGCCTACAGCTGTAAACAGTTGCTGATCATTCACTTGGAAAGTCAAAGGCAGAGGGGAAGGATCTGGCTACACAAACCTTGGCAGGACAGGAGGTGCTGGATTGGCTTCATTGTCAGCCTGATGGCATCTGGGCATGTGCTGATCTTTGACCTTGGCCTTAAATAACTGAGCAGAGGCCCTGGACCCATCAGAGCAGAGCAGTGAGTGCAGGAAGAGATGCACACACCCCTCCCCTTGGATTCCTCCTGCTTGTGCTCCTCAACAAAATTACAGAAGACAATCATCTGGCTGTTGTCCTGCTTAATGCTGCTCGCCAGCTCGGATTGAGCTTGGTGATTGTCATCAGGAAGGCTGAGGCTGCCTCTGCCACTTAGCATTAGGATTTATCACATCAAATGTCATCATCTTTTTAGTTTTTATTTTCCAGGGATTTTGGCTCTAACTATATCATCAGGAGGGAGGGAAAAAAGTGTGTTTAGGATGAATGAGACTGCCTGGAAGCTGTCCTAAGGGTTTTAAGTTTCAGAAACAATGCCAGATTAAAGCAGCAGCTCCCTGAGCAGCAGAACCAAGGAAACTGGATAATTTAAGGATTTATGTCTTAGGACTCAATGCCCCTTTAAAATTCCTGATATCTATTAAGAGCTGAGCTAACACTACAGCCTGAGGTTATTATTAGGGCTCCTCTTCTCCTCCATCCATCTGTTTTCTGACATCCACAGGAATTTAAATTTTTTGAGACCTTGACCCATTTGCCAAGTTTGCTTGACACAAGCCAAGAGATTTGGAAATTGTTATGTGGAGTCTGGTAGGTGCCTGAACTATTGCAGTCATCTCAATTCCTTAGAAAACAAAACTAGAACTCTTGGGTGAGGCTCTATCACCTCCTATTGCACCCAGATTTTTATAACCATGCACAGAAAGCATGTTCTGCTCCCGGAAAACTCCATCACACTTGGGATGTGCCAGGGCTGAGCAGCTGCCCATCCTGTCAGCACAGCTCCCTGGGAGCACCATGCCCTGTCCAGGGAGAAATCCAAACTGGTCCAGCCTGGGAGAGCTGCTCCTGAGGTGTGGGACCTGCAGGGCACTCTGGGCAGGGCTGTCTGTCACCAGGGATGGGCAGGATGACAGATGCTGGGTGAGGCTGTGGCTGAGAGAGGAGAGAAGCAATATAAATGTGTATCCATCAAACAGCCTGGCTTGTGCAGCCAATAATACCAGAGATTAAATCAGTTTTCCCAACGCTCCTTTCTGCCATTTCCTCAGGGTTTTTGCACTCGCTGTGGCTCGGAGTATGTAAATAGACTGATTACCTGCTGCTTGAGTCTCTTTCCAAAACAACACCTTCACATGGCTTGTGCCAGCCAAGAAAATAACTCATGGTATAAAACCAGTTATAGATCTTTTTATTATTATTTGATGGCAGCATTTCCATCATTGTGGTGATTGATCAGGCCTTTAAATCCCATTCAAAACCTGCATCTTTCCTCAGTTCCTGCCACTGTCCATGTAAGTACCAGGAGTTCATATCCAGCAATTCTTTTCTCCTTCTTCCTGCCTATTCCTTTGACAGGGGCTGTCAGCACAGGTTTCCATCTGCTTTCCAGAGCTGAGTAACTGGTTCATTATAAAGTCAACATGACAGGTTGTGGAAAATGGAATGAACACCTTTCCATAACCACTGTATTTATCCAAAGAGAGATCAGTCTGCAGTGGGGCTGCTTCTTTTTGCAGATGTCCCTGAGCTGGAAAAACAGCATGGACCAGAGACAGCAAAAGGATTTTTGTTGTCAGTGGTTTAGAAGATTGCAGCTCCAGGGGAGAAAAAAAAAGAAGTTGGACATTAAAAAATAAAGTGCATGTTAGAAAAATTTGAAAAGATTAGAGAGAAAGTGTCTGATCTAAATGGGCAAGAGCAGTCCTGTCCTCAGACAGCTGTCTCCGTTTGCCTAGCTCTGAGTTTAAGATAACTGAGGTTTCATCAGTCTGAGAGCCTTGGGAAAAAATAAAAAATAGGCAAAGGAGAGACAAGTTCTGAGACCCAGAAGTCTCCACTTGTGGGTTGTGGTGAGGTCAGGTGGATTTGGAATCCCCTACCAGGCACTTTAATTACAGCTCCATCTCTATCAGCAAGCTGTTTCCCTTTTCCTGCAGTGTCCTGGGACAGCATTTGCCTTGGAAAGGGTGGCTGAGTAAATGCACACCTGTGGGCAGGCTGTGGAAAACGGGCAAATAAGAGAGATTTAATCCCTCTCTTCTCTCAGCAGGTCCTCCCTGGCACTGCCCCTTGCACTGCTCTCGGGCAGCTCTGCAGTGAGCAGGGTACAGCAAAGCCCAGGGACAGCTGCAGGCCTTTGAGGTGAATAAAAGTCATTCTGAAATCATGCACACAGGTCTGACTTTGGGATGTGTTTCCCTGTCAGCAGGGAATTGTGCTCAGGTGTGAATCCGAGGTTAACAGCGAGAGTTTTTTGCTCGCTCTGAAGCGAGGCCAGCTTGTGTGGAGCTCTGAGCAGCCTGGGCTGGTGGAAGGTGTCCCTTCTCAGGGCAGCGGGTTGGAATGAGTAGGGCTTTAAGATCCCTTCCAACTCAAACCACTCTGTGATTCTGTGATCCCTCTACACCAGGGGTCCTCAAACTACGGCCCGCGGGCCGGATACGGCCCGCCAGGGTCCTCAGTCCGGCCCGCCGGGCTCCCTCAGTCCGGCCCGCCAGGGTCCTCAGTCCGGCCCGCCGGGCTCCCTCAGTCCGGCCCGCCAGGGTCCCTCAGTCCAGCCCACCGCCGACCCCGCGTGGCCGCGGCCGCTTCCCCCCGTGGGCCCGACCTCGCGGGCCCGGCAGAGCCGGCCGGCCGCCCCACACGGGGCCGCAGCCGCTTCTCCCTCGTCCCTTCTCGACCCCCGCTCTCAGATGGGCGGGCCCGTCCTCCGAGGTAGGCCCGAGGTATGCAGATGAGAAAGACACTTGCTACGACTGGCAGTGACAACTATGGAACCTAACATTGACCATCTCATTAGCCAAAAGCAGGCCCATAGTTCACATTGAAATATTATTTGTTTTTGTTGATTACAATTGCTCTTCATTTTAAATATTGCATTCTTTTTCCTGTTTCTTTGTGCACTACTACAAATAAAATATGTGCAGGGTGCATAGGAATTCGTTCATTTTTTTCCAAACTGTAGTCCGGCCCCCAACAGTGTCTGAGGGACAGTGACCTGGCCCTGCCAGTGTCTGAGGGACAGTGACCCTGACGGTGTCTGAGGGACAGTGACCCAGCCCCGACAGTGTCTGAGGGACAGTGACCCTGCCAGTGTCTGAGGGACAGTGACCCGGCCCTGACAGTGTCTGAGGGACAGTGACCTGGCCCTGACAGTGTCGGAGGGACAGTGACCCTGACAGTGTCTGAGGGACAGTGACCCGGCCCTGACAGTGTCTGAGGGACAGTGACCTGGCCCTGACAGTGTCGGAGGGACAGTGACCCTGACAGTGTCTGAGGGACAGTGACCCGGCCCTGACAGTGTCTGAGGGACAGTGACCTGGCCCTGACAGTGTCGGAGGGACAGTGACCCTGACAGTGTCTGAGGGACAGTGACCCGGCCCTGACAGTGTCTGAGGGACAGTGACCTGGCCCTGACAGTGTCGGAGGGACAGTGACCCTGACAGTGTCTGAGGGACAGTGACACAGCCCTGACAATGTCTGAGGGACAGTGACCCGGCCCCTGCCAGTGTCTGAGGGACAGTGAACCAGGCCCCTGTTTAAAAAGTTTGAGGACCCCTGCTCTACACTCAGGGAGCAAAGACAAAGCTGTACTGAGGGTGGCTCAGGCCTTTCAGAAGTACAGAAGTGCCCCGTGTGCAGCAGGACTGGTGCCCTCAGCACCCTGGGCACAGGCTCTGCCTGGAGAGCCTCCTGCCTGCAGAGCACCACTGGAACAGCACCCTGGCTGTTCTAGAGGGCGTGAAGTTCAACATGCAGTGAAATCTCCATTTCACAGGGATTTCACAGCTGAAAACATTCTCCCACCACAGATAAATACAGAGGAGTTAAAGCCGCGCATCCAGCACCACAGACACTCAGAATGATTCCCCCACGCTGGCGGGAAGGTGTGTGCATGCAGCACAGAGTGAAGCTGTGGGGAGAAGTGTGGCTCAGCAGGACAGCCCACACGGCAATGACGTTACCACATTTTCTCTCAGGTTGTTTATATCTGAATTTGACACATTTTAGTGGGTCTAAGTAGGATCATGAAAACAATAAAAAGCAGCCCTGACATTTTTCCCCTCCCCTGCTGTTTCATCCATTGCAGCACTGACCTTCTCATCCCTCTATCCAGTCCATATTTCAAAGGAAAAAAACCTCAAAAATCTTTTTTTCTTCTCTCCAAACTTTGCCAGTGCTTGAAATATTGGAAGACCTTTTCTGGGTGTAAAATGACCATAAAAAGTGTTACTTCTTCAGCAACTCCAACATTTTATTTAATTTTAAAAAGAAGGGAGATCTTAACCAAAAAACAAGAAGATGGGGAGATGTGTGTGGTAGGAACATTATCTATCTCAAGAAAACCAGTGTGGATGGCCTGTGAAATTGGGCTTTTATCACTCCAGAACACGACTATCTTTATCACTTAGACTTGATCACTCACAAGAGATTTTAGCTAGTCCATAATAACTTTTAAGTCTTCCTGTCCTAAGTCCCTTAAGGAAGGGAGGAATCAGCTCTACCTGACCATATCCATGGGCTTTAAAATCCATCTGCTGCAGTCTCTGGTCACACAAGATAACACAGGTCAGACAGGGTTGGTGCTGGTAACAGGCACCTGATCGGATCTGAGGTGCAGGGAATGGTGTCTGTGCTCAGCAAGTGTCCACTGGGTCTGTCACCCTCTGAAAACCACCAAAAAGGGCCTGATGTGCATGGGGAGCGATGGAGTGGGCTGAAAACCAAGGTCATTGGTGAGAAATTTTTAGTGGCACGTCCATTCAGACCAGCCAGGCATTACTGCATTCTCAGGATGTCACTTGCCATAGAATCACAGAATCACAGGGTGGTTTGGGTTGGAGGGACCTAAAAGCTCATGCCTGCCATGGGCAGGGACACCTTCCGCTGTCCCAGGTTGTTCCAAGCGCCATCTGACCTGGCCTTGAACACCTCCAGGGATGGAGCATCCACAGCTCCTCTGGGCGTTATGTTACCCTTTTGGCACCTCAAACCAGTTACAAGCCACCTGAGACCCTCTGGCCAGCAGGATCTGGAAAGCACAAGGTGATCCCAAGCACTGTTGTGGGCCTGATGGCCTGAGTGAAACCACAGCATCAGCCTCCTGCCCCCTGAAATTCTTCAGAGTGCCTCACTGGACAGAGTTTTCTCCTTCACTCCCTCCCCTAAATACACTGCAAAGTCCAAGAAATCTGGTTTGCTATACCTTGAGTTCACAAACAGCTGCATTTTGGCAGCTGATGAACCAACACTTGTCACACCCAACCTGCAGGTCTGCTGGTACACCTGTAACACATTCTGAATCCTACTGAACTGGAGAGGTTGTGCAGGCACACAGCATCATTGCTTAATCCTTTCAAAGCTCCTCTGCTGCACCAGGTTTGCACCAATCCCTGACAGACACCTGTGAAGGGTTAAATCAATAAAGCAAAGAGGATGCCTATAGGCAGCCAGTTCATTTCCCAGTATCAAAGATATTTATACTTTCTCTGTGTCTGAGTTATTGTGATAAATATGTTGAGGTTGTTTTATTACTAAGATAGTTGCTATCTCATGGAACTACTTGCTGTAATACAGAATTCATGAGCTCCTGGCAACAGACTGCATTAAACCACTTAACAGAGGTCACTTCTCCAAAGTTTAGACATTTACATTCTAACCACCAGCCTGGCTGCAAGCAGTGATTTATCCTCAGCTCCTCAGCCCCCAAGTGGAGCTGCTGGGGTGCTGGAGACAGTGGCTGTGTGTCTGGAACACCTCAAGATGTCCTGCAGGACAAAACCAAAAGATGGTTCACACAGACCTGAAAATGACATTTTATTCCTATTCCTTAGCAAAAAAAAAGCTGTATCCACAAGGTTAGAATAGCTACTTGATATAGCCTCCAAAAATGGGAGCAGAGCAAATGAAGGTGCTGTAAAAAGCCGTAGGTTCTGAGAACTGGAAAGCGGGAATTGTTTTTTTCTTAAACCAGCCTTTCAGGGGCAGCAGCCATAAGCAGCAGAGCCACCTCTTCCTGACCAGGCTGGGAGTCAGTCTGAACCCATTTCCTGAAAAAAGGCTGCCTTGGGAAGCACCTGCAGCCTGCTCAGGTGAGAAACAGAGCTCCTAAAGCCAGGGCATAAAGAGAGGCTCCACTTTGCTCCCTGATCCAACAGGACACAGACTCAAATCTCCACACACCCTTCAGTGGTCAGAAAACCAAGGCTGCAGTGGCTTTGGTGACTTCCACAAGAGTTTGCATTTCTCTCTGCCAGCTCTTTCAGTAGCTGGTTCCCTGCTGTCATGTCCCAGCTGGGACAGGCTGTTCAGAGGAGTTTCCCCCACGGAACATTGCCAGATGTGTCCCCTCTGGGTATGGCTGCTCACAATCTGCATCTTGAGCATCATTCCCACACAGCCTCTGGCTGCAAGGGCTGAGCCTTCTCCAAAGCTGCAAAAAATAGGATTATTTTATTTATTTCTTTTAAACAAAAAGATCCATTTATTGGGGAAAGAAGAATTATGGGGAAGATGATAGCAATAAAACACCATTCTAAAGTCGGGGCATTATTTTTAAAGAAATTATTAGTTCATAAAAATGCAACTGGGTAAATAATAGGTTAGTCCATCACATAAACACATTCTAAAAATAGCTTTATTGGATCTAAAACATCTATAGCAGCTCAGCTTATTTATCATTTTAACATATATCTATAGTCTCAATGAATTTATTAAAATGTTATATCCCATAATCTGCCTGATCAAACACAGATAAATCGTTGTACTTTGAACATCTTGTTAACAAGCAATTAATCACAGCCCTGAGTGCAGCAAAGGAGCTAATTCTGATATTTACTGTTCTTGGTGGCATAGGTAATGCATTCTCCAGAGCTCTTGAGTCCTTCCTGATATCAGTACCAGTCAGGTGTGGTATGTGGAGATGTCTCCCTTCATGCAAAACAACCAATCTCATACAAATACCTTAGATACAGATCAGTGCAAAACACCAGCCAATTCCCCCTGTGCATTCTGACCTCCATGATCTGTATCCAACTACTTTATTGCCAATATCCCTCTTCCCAGCACTGCTCTGTTTTGAATGTGTCTGAGTTAATGGATGGTCTGTGCTTTCCCAATCCAGTCCTCTCCAAGTAATGTATATACCAAAAATACCAATCTGGATAAGATACAGAAAGTCAATTTATTTCTAGGATCAAATGATACTGGAGCAAATCCCTGTTGTTTTAATCCCCCCACATTGCTTTGAGGTTAAATACTGGCTTGATGCAACCTTATTACTTAAGGGTTTCTTTCCCCTCTTTTTTCACGTGTTTTTAAATGAAAACCTCTCAGCAATCTCCGCTCTCTGTTCTAATACCGTAAATAATTGATCACACTGATAAAACATTTTGGCTGGACCAAAGCAAACATTTACCCTCAATATCTCCGAAATCAATCCGAGCAACACTGAGGGGCTCAGCATGGAGCCAGTTTCACTGAGGCCATTAAACAATCATTGTGGTCTGGGTATTTATTTCAATAAATTGTTTGTGTTTGTTATCATTTCTTAGTAAAACTAATTAAGGAACTAATTGATTGTTTTGTTGTTCTACTAATTAACTCCATATGGTGCACATCTCCATGGAGATACTGTATGAGTTATTGAAACTCCAGTGATTTAATGCGTCACTATTGGATGTGGGGACACTTGTTTAAATCTAAGCATCCTTTCTATTTAAATCTCCTTTGGAGATGAGCTTCCTCCTTTTTCTGCCTCTTTGTCTTTTGTTAGAGACATTTTATGAACACAGCAACAGAAAAACAAGCAGTTTGAAAGGCAAGCCAGCCAAAGAAGATGGAGATGTGGTTAATTGCCGTGAGAGGGCTTTATTCTGTGAATAAGTGAGGAAGATGTTGGCAACTTTGCCTCTTTGCTCCGGGCTAGTGAGAGCAAAATCTTTAGGTTCACTCAGTAGCCATCAGAGTAGGTTCCTTAAATCAGTGGTTCCACAGCAATCCAGCTCCTCCTCCAGCCAGCCTCTGCATTAAAAGCTGAGAAAGAAAAATTGTGCTGTGTTTTTTTAGCACAAAAAAAACCAGTCCCCCAAGGAATCTCCTGAGTGCCCTCAACCATCCCTAAAATCAGGACTGGGGCAAACGATTCCCGGAAAAGCAATTAGTGGGGCTATTTAAGTTGTTCCACAATCAGCATTTTCTCCTGGGATGCAGGAGACACAGGTTCAAATCCCACCTTGGCTACAGTCTCTTCATGCTGTACTTTATGTTAGTACATATCAACCATATGGTATCTAAAGATCCCCAGCATCTGTGTAGCACAAGTAATTTGTGTTCCTGTGAGAGGGAATTTGATCCTCTATGTTCCTGGCTATTTTTACCCATTGTAAGTCACAGCATGATGCTTGCTTTTGGGTCACGATGGTAAAAATTGAATCCAGGACCTCTGGTTTCAAAAAGCACAAGGTTTGTCTCTCAATCATCTCTAAAGTTTGAAGGCAGAGCCAGCATTCTAGCAGAATAAATTAGTGTAATTATCTCCTCTACTGAGGCCAAGGCAGCAGTTGCTAAGACAGCACCATGGTCAGCTCACACAGACTCAGGTTTTACACACCCGACAAAGCACACACAGAAAATTAGGTTCAAAACCTAATTTGTACTCCAAAGACATTTTTTTGGTGAATAAATAAACACAGCATGGGGTAAATACTCAGAGCTCTCTTTAGAGGCTGGCTTTGATGAGAGTGACTGGATAAATCCCTTCAAATTTCATCTGTGGTTGGGCTTAACGATGATGAGAGGATGGACTGGACATAGAAGAATTGCTGTTGTATTTCAAGTTTTCAAGCTGTCTGGCTCAGATATGGAGGGCTTGATGCAAAAGCTCCGTGTAAAAATGACTTCCCTGGGGTCTGGGCTTGATGATGTGAGAAAGCTTTTGAGTTGCAGTGATCCTGAAAGCCACACTGGCAGACACTGCCCCTCCCAGGAAAGCCACCTGTGCCTGCAAGGGGGCAGATGAAAAGGCATCTCCCGCTCAGCTGAGTTCACAGTGGAACACCTGGACAAAAAGCAGGTTTGCTTGCTCACTCATGTCCTCAGCAAGAAGAGGAACTGGGAGGAAAAGGAGTTAGATCCAGAATGCTAAAACCCACAGTTAGACTTCCCTGTAGCATCAGTTTTTGCAGGGCTTTTTTTGTTTCCTGGTGTCCAATCATTTAAGGAGTTCTCAGGAAATTTCATCTCCTATGACCAAGTGAGGACTTGAATGCAGACCTTTTCAGCTTTTTCCCTAAAGAAATCCACAAGCTGTGTGGGCAATATATGCACATAAGTATGTACTCATTTATCTGTAAACACAAAATCTCACGCTTCTCAAGTCAGGTTTACGTTTGGAAGTTTTACCAGTCTAGTCTGACTTAGGACACAAATCTGAGGGGTTTGCATCGCTGAGAATATCAATGCCTGAAGCTGCCATGGTATCTGGGACTGAGGGAAGGGGAGTGAGCAGCAAACACTGGCTCTGACATGTGGAGAACTCGTCTCAGGCTGAGTCTTCTCCAGTGCCCTCATCTGTACTCGTGGCTGCTCTCTCCACCATCCAGTCTTCCAAGAGCCAGCAACAGACCCACCAGGGCAACAACAAACCAAATCAGGACAACCAAACTGGCCCATTCCATCCTCAGTTCCACCTTCATCCAGTCTGCTTAGGGAAGGAAAGGTCCAGAACCAGCAGGACCCTGCCTGGAGGCTGACACAGAGACAGAGAGACAAAAGAAAAACAAACAGGGAATAGAGGGGAATATATTTTCTTCCTTGTACTTTTTAGTATTCAGCCCTGACCTATTTTAGCCTTAAGCAGTGCATGGTGACTGATGATTGCTCTCCTCTGGCCTTTGTTTTCAGCTTTCAGATTGTTGATGTATTACCGAAATGATGTTGTCTGAAGCACCTCTGCTGATCACGGAGGCAGCAATCAGCTCACCCTCCGATGGGCCATTGAGACAGTCAGGCGGGCAGCAGCATTAGCCTGTCAATTCTGCCTCTTCCAACAGTTAGAACAATTTTGGTGAATTACAAGCAATAGAAAATCACTTTAGCTGCTCATTAGGTGGGAGACAGGATTGATGATAAATGCTTAGAGGCTTTGAAATGGCTTATGCAGACACAGTGTCCCTCCCCAGCAAAGTCCAGTTAACCCTTTGGGTGGTCAGGACACAGTGGTGGTTACAAGCCAGGGACCTGCTGGACCTGCTCATGGATTGGCAAAATAAAAACAACTCTTCCAGAAGCCACAACTTCTAAAATGAAGGAAATCTGTGGGATTTGAACTTCCCTATCTTATGGAAATGTTGGAGTGAGTCCAGAGGAGGCACCAAGTTGATCAGAGGGATGGAGCAGCTCTGCTGTGAGGAAAGGTTGGGAGAGCTGGGATTGTTCAGCCTGGGGAGGAAAAGCTTTGAGGTGACCTCATTGTGGCCTTCCAGTGCCTGAAGGGAGCTACAAGATGGACAGAGACTCTTTACAAGGGCCTGGAGTGACAGGACAAGGGGGAATGGCTTCAAATTCAAGAAGAAGAGATGGGATATTGGGAAGAAATTCTTCCCTGTGAGGGTGGGGAGGCTGTGGCACAGGGTGCCCAGAGAAGCTGTGGCTGCCCCTGGATCTCTGCAAGTGTCCAAAGCCAGGCTGGGCTTGGAGCAGCCTGGGGTAGTGAAAGGTGTCCCTGCCCATGGCAGGGGGTGGAACGAGATGGGATTTAATGTCCCTTCCAACCCAGACAAATCTATGATCTTCCACTGGACTGAAGACTAAATCCATCTCATTTTTTGCAGGAATGCAGCATGAAGACTTTGTTTTCCATGGTCTGCTCTATCTATCTGAAACACAGTGACTTCAGCAGTCTGATTTCATTCTATCCACACGCCTGGACTGTGCTTTAGAAGCACAAAAGCATGTACTGGATAATGGAGTGGAGAAGGTCTGTGGGAGCGAAATTATTGCCGTGCTTGGGGTTGCTTTCTCACATGGAAGGAGATGTAAATACTGACAGAAATAGAAAGGTCTCTGGTTCTGGTGTTTTGTGAGGATGGAAAGTCCTGTACCAGAATTTCAGGCTGCTGACACTGCAAGTCAGGGCATGTTGCAATGTCCTAGACACAAGTTTTGAAGGTTCAATATTCACAGATATGGGAAAGTAACTCAATCAGCGTTCTTGAACCAGCAGTTTCAGGCTGGGTTCCTCATACAGGTCACATCTCTCAGACCCAAGAGGTGAATTATTAGATAAACAAGAGAGGGAAGTTGGAAGAAAAAGGCAGCAGTAGGGGGAATTCTGATAAAATAAATGTGCAGCTGCAATGATCTCAGTCCTCGCAGGCTCACCCACTCACACAGTGGAAGCTGTTCAAACACCATGGTGATGAACCTTGGACAGGAACCTGGGAAGGAGCAAGAATGTGGAGTGACTGTCTAAAGAAGCAGACTGTCAGAGATGAGCAAAAATGGATCCCAATCTCATCATGGGGAGCAAAGGCTTTCTAAACACATCCTAGAAATTTGGGTCTGACTTGCAGCACTGCTGCGGTGTTGGCACCTCCCCTGCCCAACACACATCACCTCACCTGAAACAGGCTGTGACAGGGGGGCCACCCTGAACGGGGCTGTTTGTAGAACCCAGCCCCCAGAGTTCCTGGGATGAGGAAGCTCTTTGTGTGTGAGGACTGAATAATCCAGGTCTGGCCCTGAAATTCTGAGTGTTCACAGACTAAGCTGCACCTCTGAGCACTTTGTCCCTTGTCTGCTGCTATTTCAGGCAGCGTGCTGGGGGACTGGTTCCTCCTGCCATGTCATTGAGAATGACAAAGCCTCTCTACTGCATTCAGGAGAATTGGATGGATGAAGGACAGGCAGGACAAAGGAGCTGATATTTTGAGAAGCTTCTTTTATTCAGATCAGGTCTTTTAACTTGCCCTCATGCCTTTGTTCCGCTGATTTAATGATTCCTTCCTCCACGCCTCCCCTCTATTTCCATTTGTGTGGATCAACTACAGCAGCAGGAAACTCTTTAATTGGCAAAAACATTTGCTCAGATGCAGAGGTCTGCAGGTACAGGAGCACATTCAATGAGGTTCTTTCAGCATGGAGGAGAAGAAATTGTCATACCTTCTCTACTGGCATTAGCAGGACCATTTTCTCCTCTTTGGATCTGGATTTTGAGATATCCACAACTGGTCAAATATGCACTGCTCCATTTTCCATTATTTTTTATCAGGGAAAGAAGGATGACACATGAAAGGAAGCTGGTCTGGGAATTAGGAGACACAAGTTCACTTCCCTGTTTCACTGCAAGCTTCCCGTTGGTGTCCCAATAAACTCTTTAATGCATCACTTGAGCATTTCTCTGCAATGTGCTGTAAGAGGTAAGATTAGGAAAGTAAGATTAACTTTCAGCTGAGATTAAGCTACTAATTCAATACATCACTGTGAATATGTCACTTGAACACGTAAACCACTCAAGCCATATGGTGTTTAACAGAATCTCAGATCTATCCCTTTACAAGCCTGGTCCTTAGAGTGACTATTCCCTCATCACCCTCTGAGACATGACAGCAGCAGTTCTGTACCAGGCTGGAGAAATGTGAGATTGCTGTGCTGCAGCCTGAGGCTCCAGGGGGTTCTGGTGAGCCATAAAGAGCTCAGATCTGCAGTTCCTGGGCTGTGGCCCCCGGCAGGGTCAGTGGTCAGCAGCTGATTGATCTCTGTGTCTACAGAGCAGCACCTCTCACAAGCCTTTGCCACCAAGGCAAAAGGCTCACCCAGAACACTGAGAGATAATTAAATAAGAAAGAGACAAGATGATGCTTTGGACATGGGTATCTTCATGGCAATCAAAAGCAAGGGAATGGGAGACACATGGAAGACAAACGTGCCAGGGGACTTTGCTGTGAGACAACCAACAGAGGGAGGAAACTGATACACAGGGTGACTTGATAATTCCAACAGCTGAGGGACTGAGACAACTTCATACTTGGGTTAATTAATACACTGTGGTGTCATTAAAAGAAGCAAACCTGATCTTTTGGTCCATCTATGCAGAGATGTGGCAGATGCACCAAGAATACCAATATATCAGGGCTAGGATACCTCCAGTTCAGCTGTTGTTCATGCCTGTAATTGTTACTTTCCAATTCTGCATTCAGATGGACAGAAGCCTGTAGGAGAATATCAAACTTCCACTAAGACCTTTTTAAATAATAATTACTCTGTAGCAGTGCTGTGAAATCTGATATTAACCTGAGGCCAAAGGCCACTCTGTTAATCAGCCAGGGCTCATTCTATCAAAAGAAGCTGGGGCTGATTGCTGGTCTAATCATAGGGTGACAGCAACTGTCAGACGTGACATCTCTACTAGAATAAAACCAGCCCTGAGGGCTCAACTTTGTTGTGGGGGTTACAAGACAATGGCTCCTCTGCTGAGGGATTTTGTGTTGGACATGGCAAAGTGACACTTCCATGACTTATCCATGTGGTGGCTCCTGGGCTCTGAGTGGAACATCTCCCTGCCCTGAGGGCTACAGCAGGTAGGAGAGCGTGACAGCACAGGAGCACTGAGTGATGTGCTCTCTCACAGGGACACCCTTGGAGAGCAATGAAAGCAGAAATCAGGGCTGTGCTGCCCCTCCTCCCCTGCCTTTGCCTCTCACAGCCTAGGTGATATCCCTGCATTTACTGACAACCAACACAAACTCTGAGCTCAGGTCCCAGGCAAGCTCTTGCCAAGGAAAGGAAGAGCCTGTTCCAGAGTGCAGAACAAGGTGAGAAGGTGCAGGAAAGAAAACCAAGAGTAATGTGCCTGAGAGCTGAGAGGGGACAGAGTTACTGAAAAGCAAGAAAAATGGGGGAGTTGGGCTGGAGGGAGTTGAGTTTTAGAGGCACATCAGTGTGCAGTTGAAGGAGAGAATGGACTGGCTACTCCTTTATAAAGCAGGTTTTGCCCTTGAACTAACACATTTTCACCTGCCTGGGTGAGCTCCACCTCAGGTTCACCAAGCAGAGACTCTAAAGGGAAACTATAGCAGCTCCAGGTTCTTTACTTTCAGTTGCTTTGTTGAAATTCTCTCCATTTCCCCTCATCCTCTGCTTGTATTACCAGATCACCCACCCTCATATTCATCTGTCTCTAAAAGATTAAACTGTCCCTGGAAAAGGCCATCATGTCCAGGAGGAGGAGATCTCATTTCCACTCCGTGCCCCAAGAAACAGAGTGTCTGCAAAGTTTTCCGATTCATAATTCCTCATCATGATAAGAAATCTTCTGGCTGGAAATGAGAGCAAAGCCTAAGTGACAGCTGCCTGTAGGCTCCTGTCCCATGTGGCACAAAACCCCATCTGCATGGGGAAGAGAGAGTGGGGTGGTGAGGGATCACCCAGCCCTGACCAGCGTGATGGAACTCAGCACCTTTGCAGGCTGTGTGGAGCAGGGCTGAATTCCTGGGGTTCGAATTGAAGGGAGGGAAGGATAAACACAGTTGTGAGACACACAAGTATGGGGACTGCTGCCCATGGCTTTGCAAGAAAAGCAGCAGCAGGCACCTCCCTGCCATGCCTGAGGGTCATGAGGACACAGCCACTCTGCTCCTTTTCAGTGCTCACTCTCCCTGGGAGCTGGAGCTTTAGCCACGCTCCTCGTGTATTCCTGACCTTGCTCCCCAGCATTGTCTGCAGCCTCCAATCTCTGCCTCCTATTCACAACAGCAATTTCCTTCCCATTGCTGAGGTGCAGTCCCTGTCGGTCATCCCCAACCTCCCCCTTTCCCCTCCCCTCCCAGGTCACACACAGCTATACCAAGCTGCATATAAATCTCAGGGTTTGGGTTATTTTTTCCCTTCTCAGATCCAGACCTTTGCTCAAACTCTTGCTATCACCCTCATTTTATCCCCACTCTTGACAGCTGAAACTTCACACTCTGTCCATTGCCTGGCAGGTGTATTACCAAGATGCCACTGACAACCATCTGCACCCTGCCTGCTGCACTACCCTGGCTCCTGGCTGGTCCCCACAGCCCCTGAGCATTTCCAGGGTCACAGCCTTAAAAAAGGATACCATTTCAGCAGCTCAGGAATGCTCCCACATCCAGCAGTGCAGCAAGAAGCATCCCTTTCCCTCCCTTCCCCATGCACATCCCCCTCAAACAGGGCAGCCCGACCAGGGTGAGGGCTCCTCGTGGGGTTTTCTCCATCTGCTTTGTCAACAAGAAGTGAGGCCAAAAAATCAAACAGAGCCACACTTAAACCATTCCTGTGCTCTCAGCCTTTGTGCCACAGTAAAATATGCAGAGCAACACCCACCCTCACACTCCCCCACCAAAAGCCACAAATCCAACTAATTAAAAGCCAAACCCTCCCAACAAACCCCCTGCCCAGGCTTGGGGGGAAGTGCTGGAAGGGCACGACAGCAGGCTGGCACTGTGACTTATTACTTTGTCATACTGTAAATATTACAGAGGCCATATGGATTTTCAATACCTGAGCACAACTCTGCCATTAATATCAAATGTAATAAGATATTATATGCATGACAATCACAGGGAGGAAATGCAAAGCTCAGAGGCTGCCTGGTGGAGCTGTGCAGTTTGGAAAAAGTCAGAGGAAGCCATAATGAATCATTTAGCTGACGAATTTTCTGTCTTTTTCTGTTTGCAAACCATCTGCCAGCAGATTGGCACTTTCTCAGATGTCTCCATTATTTGGAACTTGTCAGTGGACAATCACTTATGTGTGTAATCACGGGCCACTGCTGAGGGATGTGTTGTGGGTGGGATGTGTTGTGGGATGAGCAGATCTGAGTGATTCCCTGGGTCCCGTGATGTGGCTCTCTCTCCTGACTGGATGAGATGGTTTGGAAGCCACTGTGGATGATCAGCACTGTGCAGCAGGAATCTGTGTGGCATGGCTTTGGCAATTCTTGTTGAAGGGTAGCTACAAGCAGATCTGTGCAATACCTGGGCCACTCCATTGCAGCCTCGTGGTAGGTCAGGGTTACCTGGCTCTGGGGAAGGGATAACATCTGTGCCTTTCTCTGGCCTTGCTCCCCACCTTCTACAGCTCCAGAATCCAGAGCAAATTTGCCCTTGCAGGGATAGAAACCTGCACCGAAGCCCACAAAACTCTGGCTGCTTTCCTGGCTAAGGAGGCTGAGACGTTTTCTCCTACAACCTCCTAAATCCAGCAGACTTGGTGACAAAGAGTTTCACTGAGTTTAGGCCATCTTAGCCAGTATTAAACTGGAGATAATAACGCCTTGCTTTGCCTCCTGAGGGTATTGTCACTTGTTGAGAGGAACAAAATGCTAGAACCTGATAGGAAGCACCTTCCTTTCCACATGCTCCCTATCCCTTCCCCCTGTCCGTGCTGGCTGGGGGCAATAGAAAGGCAGTGCTCTTTGAGTGTCTGCAGTTTATAGGAAGCTTGCAGTGACCATTTGCATAATGGGCTGTGCTCCCTGGTGCAGAGTGTGACAGGAATCGCTTACACATACTTTATTACAGATTTAATATAGTGCCTTTCTCCAGAGTCAAACACAGAGCCAGGCAGGAAAACAAGCCCCTCGTGAAGCTCATGGATAAGCACATAAAGCAAGAATAAACTGAGATTAGGCAGGGTGGGAAAAAAAGCATAAAAGAATTTGAGTTAGGTTTTAAATGAGTTGATGAGCCCGTGGCTTGGCTGTCTGAAGGGAGATTTCTGCCAGACTGCAGAGCACAAGAGAAAAGGCTCTAAGTGTGGAATTTGAAACCAGTGACAACAGAGCCACCAAGAATTAACCTGACAGTGCCTGCACACAGAAACCCCAGTGCCTGCACAGCAGCAGCAATGATCACAGCCCCTGTTCTTTACTATCAGGTGCCTCCCAGCTGTGGCTGCTGGAGGGGCTCAGGAAGAAGATGGATTCTCTCTATTTTACATACAGGGAAACTGAGGCACAGAGCGATGGGGTGACTTGTCCCAAATCTTCAGTGGGGAATCCAGAAAGGAAACCCCATCTTGTGACACCCAGACAATTTTTACTGTCTGTGCTGACAGCTCCAAACTGGTGGTTGGACAGCCTGTAACTCACAGGGCTGCAGTAAGGAAAGGAAAAGTGTCTTCTAGAATTTATTTTCATCTAAAGCTCAACCCTTGAGAAATACTGGGCACCACGAAGGGTCTGAGGTCCTCAATAGTTTCAACAGCTGCATTAAGCCAGACAATTTCTCAGTGGAACACAGGAACAAACAGACAAACAACTCACTTTCCTTAAGTTTCAGATGGGGTGATTTTGTTCCTCTCACAGCTGCTGGGCCAGGATGGGTGGCTCTGACTTGGGGGTAGAGATGTGGCCTGGTGGCAGAGCTGCAGGTGCAGAGAGGAGGCCACAGGCTGTGTAAGTACACCAGAAAAGAGGCAAAAAGAGGGACAGAAATTGCCTTTTTGGAACCAGTTTCCCATGACAACGTTAGAATGGTACAAGATAAGGATGGTCATCCCCCCCCCCATGAAATACAATAAAAAATAAAATATAAAAAGAGAATGGCAACAGGGAGAAAAGCTTTTCAGTCAAGTTAGAAAAGCTATTACAAGCAGAACAAGCTTCACTTGTAAAGCTGGATACAGCTGTATACAACTGCCCACAGTGCAATCAGCTGCAGCTTCACTGATTCAGGCTCTTCAATAAATAACTTCAAAAATGTTAAGGCTAAATATGAAAATATTTACAAAGCTTTCAGTGAACCATATATTAGTGCCTCGCTCCAGGAGATCTTTTTTTCTTCTTTCTGGTCCCACCTGGCTGACCTCTCCTGCAGCCTTCTTTTGAGACATCCAAGAAATCAGATTTCGCTCGCAGTTTTCCATCCCTGTGGCTGGTGAGGTCCAACACACTCATCTTATTTTATTGTTCTTCTTCACTGTTTTGTCTAAATCTTGCCTGCAGCATCACTTGGGAAAAGATCAGACCAAAAAAAAAAAAAAAAAAAAAGGATGATGCTACATTATTAAATCACAATAATTTGCAGAATGGAGATCTGGAGAGAAAAAAAAATCTAGGAGGCGTTTGTTTATATTGAAAATCTCCAGCCCTTTGTTTATCCTTGAGATATGTTTGGATGGAAATGAAGACAGAAGAGACAACAACTTCTGGGCAGATTTCAGGCTGGTAGAAAGATTGAGTGTTTGCCCCCCTCCCTTCCCTCCCAGCATCAGCAATGGTGTCCACACACTCCAGTGCTGAGTGACTCAGTTTCCCTGAGAGAAACTGGTCCTCTTGAATGCATGAAGACCATTCTGGATACCAATAAAGATTATTTGTAGGTAATAAAGGCTGAGGGCACTGGGATGGTTCAGCTGGAGCAGATGAAGGCAGAGCTCCCCGGGGGCTGCAGCTCCTCCTGAGGGGCAGCTCCCAGCTCTGCTCTGGGACAGGGACAGGGGCCAGGGAAGGGCTGGAGCTGGGCCAGGGCAGGCTCAGGCTGCAGAGCAGGGAAAGGTTCTTCCCCCAGAGGGTGCTGGGCACTGCCCAGGCTCCCCAGGGAATGGGCACGGCCCCGAGGCTGCCAGAGCTCCAGGAGCCTTTGGCCAGCGCTGCCAGGGATGCCCAGGGTGGGCTTGGTGGGGTGTCTGTGCAGGGACAGGGCTGGGCTGGAGGATCCTGGTGGGTTCCCTCCCACTCAGAAAATTCCATAATCCTGTGATTCTAAGCATCAACAGGTCCCTTGCAATGTGAGGGCTGTGACAGAGCCTGTGCCAGAGGTTCCACTGGGGCTCAGTGAAATAAAAACCACTTCTGGAAATGGCTGATAAATAACAGCAAGAGATCTTAAAGACTAAGTTAATACATGAATGAAATAACAGTTGGGAGCTGGAAATGAAACCTAGATTTTTGTAGCTCAGGAACGGGACACAGCAGAGATGGATTTATCTTAAAATGTAAAGACAGAGAGTGACAGAACCTAAAAATAAAACCTCATTCTTAGCTGTGCTGAATAGTAAACAATTAGCAGCATCCAGCTGGAAACACCACTTGGGCTATGAAAAACACACTGGCAAAAAGAATGAAAAACTTAGGGAAGGAGCACTAAATCTGCTCTCTGTCTGCATATAAACTAATGCTGAAACCACTAAGAAGTGTCAGGAGACCCCTGAGCAGAGGAAAGGATACAGAACTGAGCTGCACACAGAATTCCTTTAAAAATAATTGGAACAGCTAACTGCCCAGGAGGAATCGCCTGAGTGATTCCTACCACTAATGTGGGCACACAAGACCTGAAATAAACAGGTTAGAGACAAGGCCAGGCTGAAAGCATCCTTCCCACAGAGCCAGGGGTGTGGGCTTGGGGACATCCTCAGCCCTGCACCTTCCCTCAGAGCAGAAAGCTGGCACATGGCACACCAAGGTTAAAGCTATTGCAAATCAATAGCTCCAGCCTAACTTAGGTATCGTTTGATAATGAGAAAATTTACCTCTTCACATGTCAATTTCCTCATATGTAAATGAAGGACTATGATTAGACACCAAGGTAATGACACTTGGGCAAAGCAGGGATATTTTTAAATTAATTTCCTTCTGCTGCATACACCTGAAAGCTAAAATGTAAATGGATACAGCCTGGTTTTAATAAGTGCTGAGTAGGAGTTTTAGGGCAATACAGAATTTCGTTTCAATGTATACACAAATTCGGTAACTCTGAGGCAGGCACCACCAGACAGCACCCCTCATTTTGCACTCAATAAACCCAGAGTTACACAGGTTGTTGAGAGAGGGGGTTTGGAGCAACCACCACATTTAAGGGCAGATTTAACATTGAAACACATTTGAATTGATCCTGAACATCCTACCTTTACTCAACCTGATATTTAACAGAAGTTCTTACTATATTAATCACAGAATCAATATTAATAATAATAATATATAAATATAATGTTCAGCCTGGAGAAGAACAGACTGAGGTCAGAAACAGAATTTAAGAGATCACAAGCAGTTGTTGTGTCCTGGCTCATTAGAGATGTATAAAAATAGCAAACAGTTTTAGCCACACGTAGACAACACATTGTGCCATTATCAGCCACTGAACTCCTGCTTTCCCCAGTAAAAATTCTAATTAATTACCAAGACACAGTCCAGAGTGAGAACGCCTCTTCTAGGGAAGATCACACTTCCTGCTCCTGCATTTCCCTCTGCCTGCCTGCCTGGCAACATTCACCACCTATCACAGCATCAAATGAGTTCCTGCCCATGTCATATTATTTACAAAACCTTTCACACAGCCCCGGTGTGCCGGGACTGTGAGTGATAATAAACTCTAGTCTGACATATCAATGGCTCAGGGAAATTTCCTAGTGCAATTTTCAACACAAAATGAAACATCCTAGCAGGAGTCAAAGCTGGAGGAATCTGTTCTGAGAGGAATGATTTCAGGTAATTCATCATTATGAAATGAAAATGCAGAAGCCATTGAAGTCTCCCAAAATGATACAAATAAACCCATGCTGTGAAGTCCATGATCAGTGAGGGGTTATATTCAGCAGTACTTGGTCCAATAAATATTAAGGTGTTCAATCACTCTTCATTCTAGCACAGTTCCCTTTCAGGGTGTGTGGCAGGAGCTTCTCAGAGCAATGGGACACAGGGCATTCCCTGACATTTCCCTCTGGAGTTTCCCTTTGCTCTCAACACCAGGAGCAGCAAACTGGAGAACTGAGCATTGTATCAAGTCAAGTGAGAGATTCCACTACTGCTCTCAAAACTTGTCCATCAGACTTTTGCCCACAGCTCTTTCTTGCCCTGGGCTTTGCTGGATGTGAGTAGAGGCTGGCAGATGCCTTCAGAAATGCAAATAGGTCAAAAAGTCTAGTCCCAAGAGGAAAAATTTATAAATATTGTGTAATAAACCTTCATGAAGCATTTTTGGATAACTGTGAATGAAACAAAGTCCTCTAGGCTTGAATCAAATTTGAATCAAATCAAAATTTCTGCTTGACCAGAATGTGAAATATATTGCTTTATTGACTGGAGAAGTCAAGCTACAAACCAAAATCTTTTTGGAATTGCTCTAATCAGCACTCAGTGCATTGATGAGCTGATGGAATCCCCAACCCCAACAAGTCAGGTGGGTACTTAATGCCTTTGGCCATGCCAAGAAATGCTCATTCTCCCAGGTATCAGTGACAGGACAAGAGGAAACAGCCTCAGGTTACACCAGGGCAGGTTAGACTGGATATTAGGGAAAATTCCTTCATCAGAAGGGTTGTCGAGCCCTGGCACAGGCTGCCCTGGGCAGTGGTGGAGTCACTGTTCTTGGAAGTGATCAAAAAACATGGATATGGCATTTGGGTGCGTGGGTCAGTGGTGGGCTTGGCTGTGCTGGATTCATGTTTGGACTCAATGATCTTAGAGGGCTTTTCCAACATAAATGATCCCACGATCCCACACTTGAACCCTCATAGGATCAGCAGGAAAATCTCCTAGTTCATGGAGGAAATGCTTGTTTCCCAGGCTCTTTTGTGGGAAGAAAAGCATTTCATGCCCTGCATTTCCAACCTTTCAAAGTCAGCCTAACCTTGGAATCTCCACTCCTGAAATTAGACAGCTCTTCACTTCTTTGGTCAGCCTTTGGCTGGGACTGCTTTGGGACCAGAACAGCTGGCAAGGTGTGCAGGAAAGGCAGCATGAAGATACCCAGCTGAAAACCCAGAAGCTGATTCACAGCAAAAGTAGTGTTTGTGCCTACAAAGTGCTGCCTGCAAGGCTGGAGTTACACAACACGTGGCAACTTCAGCTTGACTTTCCAGGGGATGAAATTTCCTCCTCTGTAACTCGCACTGCGCCTGATCTGTCCCCAACCAGTGCCATTAATCTCCTGTGTGTGCCCACATTCCTGCTGCCTGAACACTGGGAAAAAAGCAGGGGTGACTCAAATGGCTTTTTAAGGAAATTCCCCTAGACCAGACTCAGATGAGAACTGAGTTATAGTTAAGCAGATTTTGCACCAGGAGACTGGTGGTCCATTGATGTGATTCTAGACAGTTTTGAGACTCATAAGAGTAGTAAATATCTGCCTCCCTGAGCCTTGCTGAGTGTATCTAAAGAGAAATTATGCCTTTCTGTCAGAAATGCCTGTGTTTGTGTTGAGAGTGACAATCTCTCTCTGTACCAGATAAGCAGGGCAGAGAGGATGCTCCTGAGGCAGACAGAGCCCTGTGCTGGGCAAAGGTCCCCATTCTCTCTGCACAAGCAGGAGGTGGGGACAGGCATATCCATCTCGAGCCAAGTAGAGCCATCAGAGGCTCCTTTGCTAAATAATCCCAAAAATCCAACCTGGACATTGATAAATATTCCCTAAAATCCAGCCTGAACCTCCATTCCTAAATATTCCCAAAAAAACCCCAACCTGGTCATTGATAAATATTCCCAAAAATCCAGCCTGGATCTCCTTTATGGGGACATTGCTAAATAGTCCCTAAAATCCAGCCTATATCTCCTCTGCTAAATATTCCCTAAAATGCAGCCTGGACTTAAATAAATATTCCCTAAAATCCAACTTGTATGTCCTTTGCTAAATATTCCCTAAAATCCAGCCTGGACATAAATAAACATTCCCTAAAATCCAGCCTGGATAAATAAATAAATGTTCCCTAAAATCCAACTTGTATCTCCATTGCTAAATATTCCCTAAAATCCAGCCTGGACATAAATAAATATTCCCCAAAATCCAGCCTGGATCTCCTTTGTTAAATAACATCTAAATAACATCAGAGGCCCATGTGCTGTTCCACTCTCTCCCGTTGCTATTCCAGGGAGCAGGGGCAGCTCAGCTCCACCTGGGAGAGGTTCTGGAGGGCTAAAAGGGCAAACAGCACCTGCCAGGTACCAGAGGAGAGCACTGCCCTGAGGAAGTCAGGGAAGACACACCTTTGGGACCCCAGAATGGGCTCTCAGCCCAGGAGCAGGCAGGACACGGGGATGCACACAACAAAGGAATATTTAGAGATGAAGACAGGCAGCTAAAGGAATAATGGACAAACCCTCTGATTCCTGAGTGATTGTGTTGGAGAAAATAAATCCTCTCCGGAGCTTGCTTGACTTTCACTCCTCAGTTTCATGCTTGGAAGTTCAGCTCTTTCTTTCACAACACACTGAAGGGATTTTCAGTTCACCGTCTCCCAGCGATCCCTGAAGAGAGATGTGATGGCACAGGTGTCCTGTCCTCATTGCTACCCAGCAGCATGTCAGAGCTTTAAAAAGATGTTTCAGAGAGGGAAAGAGAAAGGACCTGCACAAACCCTGCATTTCCAGTCAGGCACTCTGCAAGTTAATTCGGATGACACAGTTTCAGATGGAAACGTTTCTTTTTTATTCTGTGTCCAATGCAGATGAAGAATAATACATATGGAACTTGTTTTTCAGCAGCAACTTGTGAAGTAGCCAAAGTTTTGAATCTAGGGCAAGTAAATCAAGCAGAAATAGAGAAGAAGGACATGCAAGCTGTAGTTGTCCTTCTCTATCACCGAGCAGGAGACCTCTGGGAGGGCAGAGCAGGGGCTGCAGCACCACGGAGCCTCTCCCTGAGCAGCCTCACTGCCACCAGCTCTGAGCCCCTGCTTGTGGGACAGAGACACAGACAATGCGATTATCTGGGGGAAAAAAAAAACAGTTCAAGGCAATTAGGAGAAATCTAATCATGTATCTGACCCAGCAGATCTTCCCAGTGCTGGGAAGAAACCAATTGTTTTAGTGAAAGAGTTTCCCTTGGCTTTTTTGCCTTTCTCAGTGTGGGGAATGAGGGCAGTCTTTGACAGAGATTGTTAAAAAACCCAGAAGAACCCCAAGAAAAACTAAAAAAAAGACTGGGCAGAACAAGGGAGGTTGGAAATGTCAGAATTTATCTGTCTAAAAGTCTTGCAAGTATTAGTCATAGCCCCAAACTGGTAAATACTAAGATATTTAAATAAACCCCTATTAACTCCTCTATCATTAGATGAAATTCTTTCCCAGATGCTATTCATTTCTCTCTGCAGCAAAACTCTGATTATACTCAGTGGGGCACCTTTTGGTATGACAAATAACTAAAATGGTTGGGGTTTCAGTTATGAGGGGTAAATCCAAAAAAGTAAAACTGGTTTCAGAAGGAAATGTGCTTACATAAGCTGGGTAGACCAAACTACTGCAAATGACAGTAAATCTGAAAATTATCTGAACACCACTCTTCCTGCAGCCTTGAAAAGCCTGCCTAATTTTCCTTTTAAATGGTTTATTAAAGCTTATTACATTTTTAGGCATGTCTGCTGGTTCAGCTAGTCCAGGAGCACAGCAAAGCCTGGTCCTCACATCTCCTGAGAACTCCTTCCCTTGTGAGATCTCCTCTGGTTCCCCAAGCATTAGGACACCAGTGGGTCACTGAGTGAATCTGGATCCAAATGAGCAGAGGACAGGCCTGGGTGGAGAGACAGAGGGAGGGCTGAGGGCAGCCTGCCTGTTCCTGCCTCCTTGGGGATTGCTGACCCTTCCTTAGCTGAGCATCCTCCCACGGGCTAAGGCAGTGGGGACAGGTATTCTCATCCTGATGGGAACAAAAACACAGGGAATCCTTTTCCTCAGCTAAAAGCTGCTGCAAAAGACAGTTTCATTCTTTAGTGAAAAGCCAGATATTGCTTCCTCCTTTTCTCACAAAGACATTCAGCATTTTTTCCTGTGTTTATTTGACAGTCTCCCTGGGAGGAGCTCCAAAGTCCCAGGGTAAAAAAAAAAAAAAAAGTTGCTGTTCTCTCACAGCAATCCTGGAAAGAGAAGCAGAGACACGATCCCGGATCCTGGTGAATTTCGGTGGGATAGCACAAGCTGAAGTGCACAAAAGTAAATAATCAGGGAATTTTTCAGTAAATACTACAGCAGCAGCAGCCCCTCCTGCCTGCTCCCCCTCGCTGTCTTGTGAACTGAGAGCATCTGTCCACATCTCCCCGTGCCAGAAGGATTACCACAGAAAGGAATTTACATTCTGTCAATTAAAACACCATCAAGCCAAGGATTAAAGTCACAAACACATGAATTACAGAGGGTGCCAAGGGACTCTACCTATCTATCTTTCATGACTTTTTGAAGCACACGGTGTAGGAGCATTAAAGGCACCTTTAATCTGCTACACGGACGTGCATGGCATTCACTTAGAGGGGTGGCCAGAGACGTGGCAACCAGCACAGGGCAAGCTCCAGCCGGGATTGGCATCTGTCTCCCTCTCAGACTTCATGCACAAGTTGTACTTCCCCTCCCTCAAACTAAAGTGATCATCAAGTGTTGAATATTACTGGCACAGGCACTGAAACATTGCCCCCA
Source organism: Nicator chloris (assembly GCA_013400495.1). Classification (NCBI taxonomy): domain Eukaryota; kingdom Metazoa; phylum Chordata; class Aves; order Passeriformes; family Pycnonotidae; genus Nicator; species Nicator chloris. The sequence continues at coordinate 601,129 of WAAE01008424.1, forward strand.
AAACTGCTGGAAGTGCTTCCTGCAAGGGATCAAAATAAAAACTGAGCAAAACTTCACTGACCCCCACCCAACACTGAGGAGAAATTGGGCTGCCCAGTGTTCATTCCCCCAGCACTGGGTACAGGACCATGCAGCAGCATTTCCTGCAGCAATTCATGCTGAATTTCACCTTTGGGTTAACGCTGACGAGAATGAGGATGGAAGTTACAGATGGTCTGCAAAACAGGGGAATAAAACACCCCAATTTGATCCCATTAAATAAGCTGGTGGTGAAGGAGTGGGTTCAGCCCCTGTGCCAGAGTGCCCATCAGGAGGTGGATGTGCTGATGGTTTTGTGCTTTATGGGCTGAGTGAACGCTGCTGGGATTTACACTGAATCAAGGTGGAGCAGATGGCAGGAGGGTTTCCATGTTGTATCCAGGCTACATTTCCAATTCAAATGGCAGCACTTGGCTCCACCAAAGGAGAGAAACAAGGAAAGAAGTTCATGTTGTTCTGTATTCCAGTGCAGAAAGGCCAAAACATTTTGATTTCAGCATAAGTTACCTTCTGGGTATATTCAGTGCACAAAATGGCCTTTCTTCCCCCATGACTAGTGGCAGGCAGAGCAAAATGCAATGGAATAGAATAAGAATGGCATATTTTGTCTCATAACTGTCCTCATATCACTTGGGTAAAAGAGTGTGGTAGAAAAGTCACTGTGGTGGAGCTTAAAAGACCGAGTTTATCCCCTGATTCAGCCTCCAGCTTTCTGCTCAGAACCACAATTCCTCTCACCTCAAATGAAGCAACAATCCCTTCCTTCACATCCTACACACATTGTCAATTTTTCGTGGGAGGAACTGTGAACATTTTGTGTACTCTGCTCGGGAGCAGCATCTCGAGCTGCTATCTTAATTCCCCGTAATAAATGAGAGTGTGAATTGGCACACGCCAGGGTTTGTTCTCTGGGCTTGGCACACCCTGCTTGCCCCGGGCTCCCAGCCCCGTGGCTTCCACGGCAGCAAAGGCAGGCTAATTACAGTCGGGGCAGATCATTGCCATTTGATTGCTTGGCTCTGAGGGTTCCCCTGTGCTCCTGAGAGAAGGAGTACAGGCTCTGTCCTGTGGAGACTGCGATACAAATGAGGAGAGAGAAGATGGAAGGGGCACAGTGGAGAAAATGGACAGTGGCTGCAGCCTCAGGGTCATTAGTCTGTATATTTTAATAATGATGAAGTGGCAGCAGCTTGCCCAGCAAAGGTCTAAAATTGTGTGCTCCAGAGAGGAAGGGAAGCAAAGGAGTTGTGCACTTTACCAAAAATCTTATCTTTAATCTGCAGCTCCTCTATTTACCTCAGTGTATTTACTCATCTTGAGCTTAATTCGAGTGCAGGCTTCAGCCCTGGGCACAGCAATGGGTCCAGAACTGAGGCAGGAGGAGCAACTTGTACCATAACCTGCACTGAGCATCCTCTCAGCGTGGCTGCCTGTGAGCAGACCCTGCCACATGAGGGGCCCTGTCTGCCCTGCTCCTCATCTCTGTCCCCTGTCTGCCCTGCTCCTCATCTCTGTCCCCTGTGCCCCCAGCCCTGCATTCATGGGACTCCCACCTCCATCTAAGCTCTGCTCCCTCTGTCGTTTTTACAAGAGGATCTAAAGCACAGCCACTCCTTCTAGAGCCCTGAAGTCTTTAGTGGTTAGAGCTGAGTCCAAGCCCAAGGTACTCTGGGGGTTTTTAGATCCTTCCAGCAGTAAATCATACAACAAAGGACACATTCCAAACACCCCTGAATAAAAAAGGCAAAAACTCACTATTGACATTCCCTCTGCTGGTATCTCTGGCACTGCCTCACTTGCACCAATTGCAGGGATGAAACTCAATAAACACAGGTGCTACTGGGGAACAAAAGAGCCTCTTCCTCCTGCTTTCCTCTCTGCTCTGCCCTTACACTCCCAGCACAGGTGCAAACTGCCTGCAAGCTCCAGAGGGTTTTTCCCCCTGGTTGTGGTCATTTCACCACCCAAGAGTTATTCCTGCTCTGAGGGTTGAGCTGCTGCCAAACCTCTCCAAACTTCTGCTGCTCCCTTGAGCGCCTGTCCTGGGGTGGCTTTGTGATGCTTGTATCCCCAATTGTCTGTTCTGTTTATGCTGATATTGAGTTCTGCACCTTTCAGGCTGGTTCTGAGAGCAAAGGAGGGAAGAGAAGCACAGGGTTTGTTTGCAGAAATTGCACTCCCTGCTCCACATTCTGCTCCTGGACTGTGCTGTCTACAGTAAGAGAGAGCTGTCCTTTGCTTTTATTTTTTAGTTAGTTTTTAGCTAGCTGAAGCAGAGAAGCTCCCTGGACTGTTTTGTTTGGGGTTTTTTTTTCTTGGAACTGTTCAAACCTGTTCTGGACTGTAAATCCAGCAAACACCTGGATCTCACACCTGTAGCCCACTGTAGCATTTTCCAGTGCCAGAGGCATTGATAAGAGACTGGGTGAGCTGAGCTACAGCCCTCAGCAAGGACTTTCTCAATTTTGCCATCTCTCTCAGAACGGCCAGAGGTTTTATTGTTGAATATTGTTGATATTCTGTGCTTGTGAACACTTTGCTTGTTGAATAAACAGGTTTTTTCCACTTTTCTCTAAGGAAACTTTTTCCCAGACCAGTTCAGGGAGGGGCCACTTGGGTTTGCATTCCAGAGGGACCCCATTCGGAGGTCTCCTCCCAAATTTGCCCTAACCCAGGACAGCACTGAGAGGAGCAGTGACCAAACAGTGAGTTCCCCACTGCTGCAGCCACTGGTGAGCCCCTTCCTTGGCACGAGCCTTCCTGCTGGCCATGGCACAGCTCCTGGCTGCCAGCCTTGGGGAAAGGGAGAGAAGGGAGAGCTGTGGGGTGGGGAATCCACAAGGACTCACAAAGGCATCCCACAGCAAAAACTGGTGGGTTTCACCCCTTACCCCAGCCCAGAGGGAATGCGTTTCTTGGATTGCTTTTTTCTTCCCACTTGCTTCACCAGGAAATAATTCTGATGAGCTCTTAGAGGCAGAGAGGCAAAAAGCAGCACTGGTTTCATCTTTGTACCCCAGGGCTGAGCTGCAGTGTGCCTGTGGTACCCGTTTTGTACCTCAGCACCTCCCGGGCTCACTGACGTGGCACCAGGTCACTTGGTGGCAATGAGTGGCATCACACACCTCAGTAAAGCACAGTTCTCTCCCTCTCCTTGCAAGCCAAAATTTCACAGGAATAGGATGTGAATGTCACTGGAGCTGCTGATCCCTGTGTGTGGGAGACAGCTCGTGCCCTGGAGCTGCCGTTGCCTGGAGAAGATGTGAAGGTGAAGTGTGAGGGACTAACTCCAAATAACATTGTGAGTTACAGCCTTGCTAGGGGAGGATACAATTCCATCACCCCTGGCCTCCTGTTTTCCATAAAATTTGTCTTTAAGCAAAATATTACAGCCCAAATTAAATCATATGGAAAACACACAGCAGCCCCCTCACGGCATTTGTGAGTGATGCTACACTGAGGCACCTCTAAATTCCGTGGAGTTACACCCCTTTTTGTCACTGAAATCCATGGAATCTGCACTGAGCCCTTCTCCTAAAGGCAGGAGAGCCGCAGCCACTCACCCCAGTGTTGGTTTTGGCTTCCTCCATCCACGTTAGCTCTTTAATGCAGCATTCCACAATAATAGGTGCTTTCCTCGAGCAATGAGTGATGAAGGCACTTAGAGAGAAGTTTATAGCACTTCAGTTGACAATTTTCTGGGTTGATTGTGCACCTCCCTCCTAGCAGAGGTCTCTGCACCACAGATGGTGTTTTACATAGAGCAGTAAAATGACATGGTTGGAACTGCAGCATATGTGCCTTTGCTGTGTGTCTGCATCCCAGGCAAATCCACAGGGTTTCCAGCTCGCTCCCGTTTTGCAAAGCTCAGCTTAGCAGATGGGATGCTGGCCTCTTGTTCTTCCTTCAGCTGATGGAAAGGATTGCAATCGTAGAGTGGAGAAAAAGAAAATGAGCTGGACCTTGCTCGTGAGTGTTAGAATGTTCCCCTGCACCACAAAACCATGGCTTTGCAATGTTATAAAATTGCTGTCATCTCTTTCCCAGTGTCCCTCAAAATAAATTGGCAGCGACCACTTTCCTGGGTTTCCATTGAAGAGAATCCTGCAGGCTGTTTGGTGTTTTAAGCTTGTGAAGCATTCCCCACCCGATTTATTGGGGGTCATTACTGAAGGGAGTTTAGCACTGCCTGAAGTTCCTGGACTGTGCATCCTGGGAACGTGGTGCTCTTTTCAGCTACCGACCATGCCAGCAGGACTGGGCAGGATGATTTCCCAGAGATGCTCACCAACATGCTCAGGCTGCCCTCAGCCAGGAGCAAGGGCAGAAGGACAATTCCCACTTGGACAGTGCCTCCTCCACCAAACCCTTCTGCTGTGGGACCGTGCTCTGATGGAAATCTGGTTTAGTCTTGCTTGTGCTGCAGCTTCCCAAGGCAGGTGCTGCCCTGGCTGAGGGTCAGTGCTCTTCAGGAGACCTGTGACCCTGTCAGACCCTGAATGCTGACCCAGGAGGCACTGGAGACACCATCAGAGGATGATCCCCCAAGGACAGCCACAGCAGAAAACAGACAGGATTGAGATCAAGATATGAAACTTGTTAGCCTGGCTTAACCTTCAATAAAATTGATCTCAGCCTACTCACAGCTGGAAAGCACACCAGGAATGTTCTGAAGGGAGTCTGGGGAGCTGTGAGCAAGTTCCATGGTCTCTTTTCCATTTCTTCCAACCTGGTACCCACCCAAAGAAATTACATTTCCTCCTTGAGAGGGAGCAAAGCACGAGCTCCCTCCTGGAGCAGGCAGCTGCCCTGGGATCAAAGTGCCCCACAGAGCCACAGCTCTGTCCTGGTGCCTCCACAGGCTCCGTGTGACACTCCAGCCAAGCTGTGCCTGCCTTGACAGCCTTTGTTTCTGTGCAGTCCCCAGGGATGAGGCACTACTGGGCTCCTGTCCAGGCAGGGAGAGAGGCAGAGCAGCGTTTGCTGTGTCCAGCTCTCAAACCTCTCCCCTGCACAGACCTGGCCCTTCCTGGGCCTGTCCTACGGCCTTGTCACCTTTCCCTTACACAGACACTGCAGTTCACTCTGCCTTCAGTCTTAAGGCTGCAGTAGCAGGGGGCATAAACCGTGCAAACACTCTGTATTTCTTTGTATTTTCAGCTGACTGCTCAAAATTCAGTTCACACTAAAATATTCCTGAGGAGGCAGCAGAACTTCCCTACCCCTTTACTTCTGACACCCAAAGAAAATCAAGATACAGCTGAGTTGATGCATTGACATCAGCTCATATTGCTGTTGTCTCACAGTGTTTGGCAGTTTTTAATCTCAAAGTTCCAGCTTTCAGAGCCATGTGATAAGGCTCAGAAAATACAGGAAGATAATGCACGTGTCTCTACCTTTTACACTGGGGAGAAAAATTCTAAAATTGAATCCATGTGACCCATTCCAGGCTCTGAAAAGATACAGCAACAAATGCCTGGATCTTCCCTTTCTTCATTAAGAAAAAAACGGCCATTTTGGAACAAATCTTTTGATTTCTAGAAGCAATTAACTCATGAATGCTCAAGGTTGGCAACTCCAGCCCTCCCCTGCATTCCAGGAGCATATGACAAGGAGACTTGCTATATCAGCTAACTTGTAAACACTGAAAACTGTCTGTATTTATGTCGAATAATCACTTTTGCAGGGCAAGCGAAAAACAAAGCTCATGGTGCTCAAAAAAAAAAGGAGGGTGGGGGCAAGCTGGAATCAATACACCTTTGGTTCTCTTGTCTCAGCAAAAGGAGAGTCTCAGGCAGCTTTTTAACCCTTTCCCACTCTAAAGAAGGCGAGAAATAACTCCAAACTGATCTGTGTCTTGTCACGCCTGCTCACATTAATTCCCTGATCTGATTCGAGATGTTGTGACAAGAGCCCAGGCCCATGTCCAATAAAGAATTTAAAATACAAGATGTGTATGGTAAAATATTAAGAGTGATGGCAAGTGCAGTGTGTGGGTAGGGAGGAGCAGGATCCCTGCCTGGCAGGAGACGTGGCCCTGCACCCCAGGGGCCCATGTCTTGTGTGATCCAGCACTTGATGGGCACCCACCAACATCTCCTGAGGAGCAGCTGAGCTGCCTCACAGCCCTGCCCACCTCCCTGTCCTCAAACTATCTCCTACACTGAGAGTGAGCAAGCACAGCCCTGTTCCCATCTCATCATAAGTCAGAGGATGGTTCAGGTTGGGAAAGGCCTCCAAGAGTCCAGCTGTTCCCCCAGCTCTGCCAGGTCCACCACGAGCCCATGTCCCCAGGCACCACGTGCACATGATTTTTGAACACTTCAGAGCTGGTGATTACACCATTCCCTGGGCAGCCTGCTACAAATGAACCACAAAACCTCTGCATCCACATTCCGGGCTTGTTCCATTCTCCCTGGGTGCCTCCTAGTCCCCAGAAAATGCCAGAGCTTTGTGGTGCTGCAGGCTGAGGAAATCAGAGCCAGGCTGCCAGCTCAGCTCCCTCAGCCTCTCACATATGCAGGTAGCACCACTGGTGCCTATGATGTCACCCCAGGATTAGCATGCTCATTAACAGCTGGTTTCTTGCCATGCTAATAGGCTCTAAATACCTCTCCTAGGAGTTCCTAGCAGGAACTGGATTTTGGAAGGGGTGGGAGGGGATATTTTGTATTCACAGGGTCTTCTTCATACCCGTAGGACATTCAGTAATTCTCAGTAATTGTCCTACACTTTATATTTAAAGCTCATTGTTTTCAAAAAGCATTTCATTGGCAGGGGCTGATGCAGTCTCTGTCCCCCATTCCTGGCTCCCCCTTTTCCCTCTTGAATTATTGATCTTTCAGCAGAACAGGATTTGTCTTCATTATACGTGAGCTGCAATCACCACAGATATTAGTGTAAGCTCGTGGTGGCAGATTGATTAGTTCCTTGCATATGGAAGCAGGAGGTTCCTCCCACAGCTTTATCAGGGATCCCTAGAGCCAGTTGTTCTTTACAGGACAAAAAGATGGGAATTAGATTTCAGTTAAATACATCAGAAATTAGATTAGATGTTATTATTTCAAAATGTCAAGCTGGGGGGAAGAGGGTTCCTCAAAGGACTAAAAAAAAAAAAAAGATTTTGTATGGAAATACAGGTGGCATCACTCCTTGCTTCAGAGATTTCCAAGTGGGAAAAACTTGAGTTTCCCTTCCCACCACTCATGACCAAGAGATCTGAGAGCAATCCTCCTCAGCAGAGTGCAAAACTAAACACTGATAAAAATAAAAACTCACTCACCCTTAGGGACTAGAGCTGCCCAAAGCAAGTCTGCATTCCCAACAGCCCTGGAGCAGCATTCCTGCTGGTCTTTGCTTGTTCTAAGCAGGAAGTTCAAGAGCTAAAGACAGCCAAGGAGAGAGATTTTTCCATCCCACTGGAGCTGGTGTGCAAGGAAACAACAGGCATCAGCTGGGCTTTGCTGAACTACTTCCCCTGCAGTCACAGGTATCTGGGACCAAGGGGGATGAGAGATGTGCACCAGGGCCACAAAACCCTCACACAAAAGCACGTGTGGCACTCTGGGCCACCAGGAGTGCTGGCCATGGTGGTGGCAGTGGCCAGGCAGCAGCACCACACGGGTGCCAGGTGAAACACACCAGGCTTGCACAGGTCGTGGACATGCCACACCTGTGGATCCCACAGCATCCCGTTAGTCCTTCTTCACCCCAGTCTTCTTGGTGATGGGGGCCCAGAGTTGTCCTTCTGGAGGTGCCACCTTTATGCAGCCCAAGTCTGGGTACCCACGGGGTGGCTGCAGATGTTCCCCCAGCTTGGGCTGGCATGGATGCAAGCAGTGGTTTCCTTTCCTTTCCCACAGTCTGCACAGCAGGAATTTTTGTTTGGCATGCCAACCAAACCTTCACCTCCTTTAGGCCTGGAATTAGCACCTTCCTGTTTCAAATTCCTCTCCCACTACCTCAAGTTCCTACTGTGGTGGCTTGTCTTATAGTTCCTCCTGTGGCCTTGACATCGTTTGGAGACAGGCACCTGCCTTCTTACAAGGTCACAGCCTCTTGCCTTGGGCTCCCAACCCTAGAGCTCATCCTGGAGCTGGCACTGCAGCCACCTGCTCTGAAAGGGTTCCTCAACAGCTGGAAGTTCCCAAAGACAAACCTGACCTGGGATTCACAAAGAAACAGGTTGGCACCCACCTCCAGCACCCAAGTGCAGGGAGAGCTGGGCACTGTCCCATCAGCTGTGGAACAGCTGCTGCAGAGGGTGACTGAGCTGCACAGTCATCACAGGCCTTCTTGGAATTTTTGAGCCTTACACCAAGAATGACAAGAAAGAGTCTTTTCCCTGAGGAGAAGTCTGAGAGTTGTGACATTGTCACCTATTGGTAAAAAATCCCTTACAGATTCCTGTTCTATACTTAGATAGTCCACAGAGCCAACCCAAGCAAGCCCACTCAACATCTTGCATCCTGATTGACAGTTTGCTTTCTGCTTGGAAAGCTGTAATCGGGGCGGCTCCTGTTAATTCAAAACACTGCTGAAAACGTCATTTTCTCCACCCACCCCTCTGACCCCTTCACACTTTCCTCTGTCACTTTCCCTTAGCTGCTTCCTACATCTCACCCCTAAAACAACTTGTTTCCCTCTCAAACCCTTTGTGGACCGTCAGACTAAACTGAGATGAGATAAGATAAGGTTTAATCACACTGGTTATTTTAGATAGATCCAATTCCAGCTAATCAGAGTCAGTTATTACAGAAAGCTGCAGGTTTATTTAAGTAGAAATTAAGCTATACAGCTAATGTTTCTATTATAGGACTCTTGCAAACAACTTGGTAATAGGCTGTTAGCACTTTTATATTCATAGCCTCTTTGGCCTGCAAGAACAAGATGATTAACATATGTAAAAGCTCCAAATGATCAGCATCCTTGATGCTGATTCAAAGAACCTCCAAAGAGCCATTCCTCAGACATGTCCTTTTATAACCCAAACCGTTTAATTTACATATTCATTTACATATGTCCCACAACACTTTAAAAGTTTCTCGTTGGATTGGTTCAATAGCAATTCATTTATATTTATCTCACTTCCACATTTGTAACATCATTAGAGTCACAATGAGCTTAAAATACTGTAACAAAATCCTTGGTGTCAGAACAACCCCACCTCAGAAATGTCTTATTAAAATTCCTCATCACTGAGTCTCAAAACATCTTCTAATCATATTCCAGTGCAACAAATTAGCAAATCGCAAGGTTGTAGCTCACGTTATCCAATTAAATGAAAATGAAGGACTTTAGCTCTGTCAAAGACAAATTATTCCTACTGCTGCTTCCAGCCAACTTGGCCTCCAGTTCCTGGTCTGTTTTTACCATCTCAGTCGTGGAGAGGCATCCTACAACAGTGAAGACGCTTTGCTCCCAGGGCCGTGCCAAAGCGCGATTCCCCAATTCCCATTTTCCCATCTCCCTTCCCTCCCGGAGCCCCCATGGCACCCCAGGCTCACTGGGATCCACTGCTGATGGAGCAACCACCCCACCCAGGGGCTGGCCTGCCAGCAGAGCCCCAGCGTGCTTCAAGATGCATGATAATCCTTCACTTCTTCAACCCTCTGTCGCTAAAATAGTCCTCATGCTTTGTCAGTCTGTCCTATTTATATCACAAGCTCTCCAGAGACACTTTATTTAGAAGCCAGCACGGAGGAGCCCCGAATTCCCTCAGGAGCACAGGTGACAGTTCCTTTCTTAATCACCGTGATCAGCACCGCCACTGACCCTTTCATTCCACATCCTGATCCCTCTGTCACACACGGACTTTATTTTTGGAGACACCTCACACGTCAGAGGTGGTTAAATGGCTTTTATCATCATCATCATCATCATCATCATCATCATCCTGGCAGCCAGAAAGCTTGCTACCATACAAGGACCAAGTTTGCCAGGAACAGAAAAGCTGCTCAGGAACTTTCTTCTGACTTTTCCAGAGCTACCAGTGTCACTGACAAAGGCATTCACAGGTTCCCTCTGCAATGGGCTGGAGTTAACGGAGGGGTGAGTCATTTTTCATTTGCAGAATTTTAATGACTGTCATCATCAACAGCATTTGCATTCATTATTCCTTCGTGACATACCAAAGAGCTGGGGAAATTTTTTGCTCTTAGAAAACCACATCACTGCAATACAAGTTGTGTCAAGGCCTTAATATTTATTTGAATTATTCTTGGCATGCTTTTTTTCTTCTCAGAGCACCAAGAAGCATGTAATTACTGAAGTAAATATAGAACCCCATATGTGTGTCTCTATAAAATAGTGTAGATATACCACAGAACCAATCATCTCTGTAACATAAATATTTTTCCATTGAAGGATCATAAGATTTCATGGGTGGAGTTTTCTTTCCTTTTCAGTTGAGTGGCTGTGGGGCTTGGAAATCTGCAGCAGGGTGAAAATCCATAGCCAGGGTTTTCAAAAGGAATAAAGGATGCAGATTGTGGTTTTTTTATGGAAGATTTGGGGTGTCTCCATGAAGAACCCACGTCTTAAAGTTGTAAATACCTCAACCACCACTTCCAGCATGTCCCCAGGTACAAAGATGAGGTGGGAGCCACTTCTGCAAAGTCATATCCTGGCAATGAGCTGAACACCAGAGGAAACATTCCCAGGAGGTTTGCCCCACATTTCCCACAGCCCCAGTCTGGAGAGGCTGCCCAGCAGAGCAGTCCTGACAGCCAGTTCTGCTCCTGGTTTGCCTGCTGGGGATGATGACAGACGAGTCAGCTCATGCCAAGCAAGAGAACAGCTTCTCCCATTTAGATTTTCCATCAAGAAGAAGAGCTCAGACAGCAATATAAATTAAAAAATAAAAAAAAATACCTTGTGGCAGTTCGGTCAACAACAGATTCCAGAGTGGTCTGGTTTTCTGTGATTTGATAAAATTGATAAACCTCATCCAATACCTACCCAGCAGAGGGATAAAACCCTCTCTAAAGAAATTAAACATCTCTGAGGAGACACAGGCAGGACAGGGCCGTGCTGAACCTGCCCCAGGGGCTGGGTGTGACCAGGGCACTGTCACTGCCACTCCTCAGGTGTCAGCAGCCCTCAGAGCAAGGAGCACAAAACTGGGAGCAGCAGCTACCCTTGCCTCTGTACCTTATAGGGAACCTTGATGGATTGGTTTATTTATTTCTGTGTCCTAGGGTGGAAAGCATGGACATTTACTGATAGAAAGCTTTTTTCCCCTTTGGTTTCAATTCTGGCTGTAGCAGAGATTTGCTTTCGTGTTGGAATATGCCTGGCAGTGTAGATTTTCAGCATAATAAACCTGAGCTACAGAACTGACCTGTCACAGATCATTGCAAACCTGGCCCAGATTTTAAACCCATCACAAAACAGTGAGAGACTCCATATTTTATCTTTTATTCTTGTAACCACAAATATAATTTATTTCATTCTTTGGTAGCCCAGTCAACACAAGCATCAGGAGCAGCAGAGGTTCCATGTCAAACAATTGTGGTCTGTACTCCCTAGGCCAGCACTGCCTGTGCTTTATATGGTATTTTCTCTGCCTTAAATTCTATCTTCTCTTGACTTTCCCCCCAGTTAAATAGAGAGACATCTTATGGTACCAAAGAGACATTTTCTCCCTTTTAGTCCCAGGCCCCCAAACTCCCTGATTTCTCATCCTTATTTGACCAACAGGGAAAGTAAAGACAAATTGGTCGTTTACAATTCTCCAGGTGAATCCTCCATCCCTGGGTGTCTCTAACTACGCCAGCCTGTGTCAGGAATTCCTGATGCCATCGTTTGAAAGCACTTGTAGAGCAAAGCTTGTAGGAAACAATGCACCTAAAAAGCCATATTTTATACTCTGCCCCCTCGTGCAGGCCTCACACACACGTGGAGCAGCATTTTACAGCAGTTATCTCTACTCTATTGAAAAAGGAACTTTCCAATTTTCACTTATGTTAATACAAAACCTAATGTCCTGTGGAAGCTGATGTGAGTTGTGCATGCGTGAATTATTATCGATTTCCTTGCAAAGACTTATCTCTGGACTACAAACAGTCTCAACATAAAAGTTAAGGTGAAATACTCTCTCCAATGTATTACACAAAAGGAAACCATTTCCATTCTTCTGTGGGTAAACGGCAGGATATTGCTATGATACCCAGTTAATCCTTTTGGATGAGCATTAGATTTTTCTTGGCACAGCATCTTGTACTACTTAAAAAAAAAAAAAAGAGGAAAAAATGCTGTTGCCAAGGCATTAAGCAAGAAAATGTTGAATGCTATTCTTGCAAAAGGAGCTTGAATAAACTATCAATGCACAGGATAAAGTGGAAAATGCATGAGTCAGGCTGAGCCTCTATCTGCTGGGGGGCGTGGGGAGATGAACACCCCAGCAAGGCTCTGCCTGGGGCAGCAGAGAGCAGAGATGGAGATGCTGTCCTGGGAGCTGCCTCCCAGAGTGGCAGCTTTGTCTTTTGGTGGTGACTCAGAGTTTAAGCTTTGTCAGAAAATAATTCTTCTGCCTACCTAGGGAAAACATTGATCTTTACACGAAAACCTCTAAACTTTTGCACCCGTGTATACCAAACCAGAAAATAATAAATGATGCTACAGAACCTCTGCATCTCCCTTCATTGTGTTTCCATTCCCCCGTGTGGGGGGTGCTCTGTGGGTGGATCCCAGCACATCCCCAGTGCACTGGGCTTTCCTTTGTTGGTTTTTGCAGTGCTCATCACAGCAGTTCCCAGCTGCAGCCTAAAGGGAGCTCTGTGTGCACCTGAGGAGCCCAGACCAAAGGAGGCACAGCCACAGGAAAGGGGAGAACAGCAGCACACGGACCCAGGCTCATCCTGCACTGCATTCCCATTGGTGAACACAAAGTTTGTCTATTCTTTTCTCTCTGCAGCTCCACTGAGAAGCTGGAGAAGCTCCACGTTCTCCTCCTTCACCACTGCTCCAGCAGGGAAAGCTGCAGCCAGGGACAAGGGAATTTCCCTCAGTGTGTGAGAGCTGGGGCTGCTCAGCCTGGAAAAGAGAAAGGTCCAGGGAGACCTCACAGCACCTTCCAGAGCCTGAAGGTGGCTGTAAGACACAGGGGAACCCACTGTTTAGCAGAGCCTGTTGTGATAGTCCAAGGGGTAATGATTAAAACTAAAAGAGAGTCTATTTAGATCAGACATAAGGAAGAAATTGTTCCCTGGGAGGGTGGGCAGGCCCTGGCACAGGGTGCCCAGAGCAGCTGTGGCTGCCCCTGGATCCCTGGAAGTGCCCAAGGCCAGGCTGGACAGGGCTTGGAGCAGCCTGGGACAGTGGGAACTGTCCCTGCCCATGGCAGGGAGTGGGATGGGATGAACTTTAAGGTCCCTTCCAACCCAAACCACTTGCTGATGTTATGATTCTATGAATACTGAGAGAGGACTTGAATTTCCACTGGTTTTACCTTGAATGGAAAAATCTGATTTTAAACCAGCTGGCCAGGAAGGTGCTGGGACACCAGCCATGCCAGAGATGGCAGGGAGGAACATGCAGTTTCTGATTTTGTGTTCAAACCAAGCCTGCTGATTTACTGAAACTACCATCCATTTGAAATGCTGTAAATGAAATCCAAGGCAGAGTTGCAGTTAATACATGGGCTGTTCTGATACTGCAAAGCTGTCATTGTTTTTACCTCCTCTGTGACAAAGGCACGTAACTGCACAGGATCCCCAAATACCCTGTCTTCTGTTCAGTACAAGGAAAATGAATTCACCCTGATCACTCCAGCAAACACTACACCTACTAAGGCACATATTTAATCAAATAATTAGGAGAGGTGCAGGGGAAATGTGTGCTGAAAAGATAATGTTGCACTTTAAAGGATTCATTATTGGTTATTACATTTTACACAGAATGTCATTTTCTTTACAAGTTAAAGAAAAGGTGAAGGTAGAAAAACAACATCCTACTGACTAAATGCTTCAGCTCCATCTAAATTACAGACTGCTGAGGGCATGCCTGAGAGTGGAGGTGCCACCTTCCAAAGGAGCACTGCCACTGCCTTGCTGACATTTCACTGCCTGATTCTTCCCTTTCCAAAGTTATTCTCTACACCCCAGCACCTGGGCAAAGACACCCCTGGGCGCTGTGGCAGAGCATTCATGTGCTGTAAGCCCCAGAGGCAGGCTGCAGAGCGTGTGTGGCCCAGGGGAGGGTGGGATGCAGAGCCTGGGGCACAGGGCTGGGCACCACCAGCCACGGGAACACGCTGGGGACCTCCGTGCCCGCCAAGGACCAGGGGAAGGTGGCCAAGTGCAGACACAGGAGGCACAGCAGAAAGGAGATGCAGGAAAAGAGGATGTGGAACCCTCAGCCCCACGTGGACAGCCAGCAGTAGCTTTGATTTAACACGATGTAACTGAAAGAACAATCCAACCCTCAAAACAGCCAAAAACCTCTCCCTGGGTTCCACAAACTGCAGTCCCCTCCCCGTCAGCTCAGGAAGGTTTGAAACTGAGCAGACCAACAAATAGTTAAAAACCACCTATAGAAAAGCGTCTGCTGCTGGTTCTGCTGTTAGTATTGAGATTTCCTGTCAGCCTTTACAGAAATTCTTTGGGAGTCTGACAGGATTAAGAGGATTAATACATTAAAGCATTATTACAGCTTTCACAGGGGATTTCCAAAGACTTTACACAGTGATCTATTTGTCCTGTTACATAAAACGAGCATTAATAGGCTGATTGAGAAGAATCACTGCAATCGATAACCTTAATTTTCGTAAACATCTTGTGCCATCAGGATCAGGAGCTGAGGTCTCCAGCCCTCCCACACCCTGCACTTCAGTGGGGCTGCACGAACACGTTTTTGGTGCATGCCCAAGGTTGGTCCGGGTGTTCAAACCTGCTCCTGGCAGGGAGAGATTTGTTACCACTGAATCATCAACCCCAGCTTCCCAGTCCCTGTGGAGTCCTGGCTGAGTCATTGCCCGAGCTGCTCAGAGCCCCATCCTGCCACTGGATTGCCAAGTGGCACCGTTTAGAGAAGGGATTTTTCTTTGCCTTAATTAAAAGTTTGTGGGTAGGTGTGTGGCTGGGGTGCTGCTGCTGTCCTGCTGAGATGATCTCTGTGTTGGGACATCAGGATGTTGCCCTCTCCCCTGCACTGCCCAACACCAGCCTGGCTTGGCAGCCTCCTTGCATGACCCTAATGCCTCCATCCTCAGCCCCTCAGCTCCTAATTTATTTCAGGATCACAAGCAGCCCTTTTTTCCTTGTTGATTTTCCAGGGTGCACTCACAGGGACAGGATCTGCACCCCCCAGCATGGCACTCTCACCCTCCTTTGCATTTCCCTGGGAACAGTTTCACACCATCCCTCAGCAAAGACTTCGGTGTTTTGTTGAGAAACTTCCCCTTCAAAAATTTTCACAGGATAAAGGGCATAACCTCTCCCCTCCATCTCATTCTCTGGCTGCTAAATGTGAGTTTTACAATATTTAGGCACAGAGAGGCAGATACTCATCTGCTGCAAATCAGCATAAATAGTCCAGGTGAGGGTCAGGGCAGCATTTTTCCACAAAAGTGTCTCCTGAAATAGAGAGATCCTCTTATCCCATGGGCTCTGCTCTACAGAAGGACTGGATTCCAAAGCTTTTCTTTTGCCTTGTACTTTTGGGAAAATACAGAAGGCACAGTCTTTGCTTGTGGATGTCCTGGGTTTTCCAGCAGTACTTTGCTTAACTAGCCCCAAGTAGACTCACATCTACATAATTCACAGACCTCAAGGGATCCATGTACCTCTAAATTAGGAAAGGAAGCATTAGCCTTGGCTATAAGATCAAGACCTAAAATGCAGAAAAATTAAAATTGAGATTAGTTTTTTTTCCTGAGCTAGCCCAGATATCCCATTCTCAGTGAGATATGACAGGTATTTCATGTATAATTTCCCCAGACTCTTCTGAAAATCCAGCCACTCTGAAATCTCTCAAAGACTGTGCAGGGGTCACTCACCTCACACCCATTATCTCCTCCAAGTGGCTGCTTAGCCATTGAGTCTAGTCTCAATTAAGAGCTATTAATGAGCTACTTGTATCAGTGAGATGTGTATTATTGTATAAATGTGATTGGCAATTTTGGGATGCTGTGAAATGCGAGGCTGGCCCTGCGAGAAAGGCTTCACACTGAGATTTCAGCACTGCCATGCCAGGCAGAAAAGAGTTTGTTATCCCACCACAGGTTAACAACGTGCTAAGGAGTTACCAGAGCTTTGAGGCAGCAGGAGCCTGGTGGCTGGAGGGTTAAAACTAATTTGGATTTATGTTGGGTATCAAAGATATCCATGTGGAGAGATGCTGCAGCTGGAACAGAGTATCAGGTAAGATTTTGGAAAAAAAGGAAAAAACCCCCAAGAACTTGTATATCCAAATCAGCATCTTCTCCCCTGACAGTTTTCTAAGAATATGAGCTTTGCCTAAGAGCAGGAGACACAGGCTCATGATTAAGCAGGTATTGCAAATGTCTTGCCAGCTGGATAATGGAGAATCAGGGAAGCCTCTTGGATCTGCCCTAAGCATAGGTAAATAGAAACATGGCTTTCTTTTGTTTCTCTCCTTTCTCCGTGCTACTGCTGCTGTGCTACCTCTACCTTTGATTTCACAGAATAGCTTTCCATTTCCATTTGCTTTTATTTGCACTTCTTGGTTGGATATTTGGCCCATCTCCCAGAGTTCAGCCTCAGCTCAGTTCTCCAAAACATCTGGGCTGCAGAGGTGGCAGGTTGTGCCCGTGGTAAGAGAGGCCCTGGCTGGGACTGCTCCTTGCCTGGGGGAGTTCTGCACCACCAATCCCCTCTGGATCACCCCTGGCCACAGCCTCTCTCCCTTTAGATTTGTGACTCAGGAGAAACTGTTGTATTTTTACTGGGTTCAGTAGGAATGGCAGCATGCACAAGTCAGGGAACCTTTTCCAGGGCCGAGGTCAAGAGAGCCTTTCCAAAATTTTTCTTCTCCTTATCCCTGGTGGAGTCTCCTTCTCTCTGAGCTGTTCCAAACCTGCCTGGATGTGATCCTGCTCTAGCTGACTCTGCTTGGGCAGGGGCTGGGCTAGATGAACTTCACAGACCCCTGCCAACCCCAGCCATGCCGTGTGATCCCAGCCTTCAGTCACCGTTTGCAACACCTGACAGACAAATGGTTAGAAAAGCAACTCCAGCAAGTGGTTGCTGCTCTTCCTCTCAGTGCTGAGATCTCCTATCAGCCCCTCCACGGAAACACTTGGGTAGTTTGACAGGATTAGAAGGATTAATGTATTAATGCATTATTAGAGCTTTTAGAGGAGATTTTCAAAGACTTTAAGAGTGAGATCCATTTGTCCTGTTACATAAAACATACAGTAATTGTCTTAATTGCTTCATTGTGAGTAGGTATTGCTGCTCAAATACTTCTGCATGTCTAATTGTGCCGATTGTTCCAGGGTCTTCCAGCAGTGCAAAACAACTGGGTGAGCCCAGCACCAGACTGCTCTCCAAAGATTTCTCTCAATTCAGCCAGAATTCTCTGTTGTCTCTCTAAATCAGACAGAGGTAACAAATCTGATGTGTAATCCTGAAAAACCCTGTCCAAGCATGCAAAGCAAATGCCCTGCACAGGTGGTTGTGAGCACAGACTTGCTTTCTTTCACCAAAAGTAGAAATGAGTGCAAATTTCAAGGGAGCAAATTAGTAAAGAAGTAAAAATCCTCACTGCTGGAAGAGCAAGATGTCCTTTTCCTCCTGTGTTACTTCACAGAAGAACCAATCATTAAACACACCCCAAAGGTCTGGCTCAAGCAGAATCAGCAAAGAAACATGAGGAGATGTGAGCTCTGCTGCTCAGGCATGGCCAGGGGCCTTCTGGCCACGCTCACACTTGTCAGAGCTGAGAGTCCTTCACTGCAGGTACAACCATCCATTATTCTGTCCTTAACTTTGTGTTGTTGACAAGAATCTGCTTTCCCTGGAAGACACAAGAGCTGTGTCCTTTATGCCCTGCAAAGAAACATGGAAAAGTGGTGTCAGAGGGCAGGCTGGGTGGCTCCCTTGGAGTGACATTTGAGAGGAAATTACAAAGAGAATCACAGAATGCTTTGGGCTGGAAGGGACCTTAAAGCTCATCTTTCCACCCCCTGCCATGGGCAGGGACACCTCCCACTGTCCCAGGCTGCTCCCAGCCCTGTCCAGCCTGGCCTTGGACAATTCCAGGGATCCAGGGGCAGCCACAGCTCCTCTGGGCAAACAGTGCAAGTGCAAAACTTTTTGCACCAAAAAATGCTGATTTACCGTGGAAATGTGCAAGCATTGTTTCAGCTTCTTCAAGAAAAACACCCAGATTTAGTGAGGGCCAGCAAGGGCAGCCCAAGTTCCCACATTACTGGGATAAAGACTGATGCACATGAACACAAGGACAGCTGGATTCTCATCTGTTTTATCCAGATTTTTGCCTCTCAGAAATTGCCATCCTGTGCTTCCAAGAAAAAAATATGAGAATAATTAGATTAGATAAATAAGGAAGAAGTTACATTGCAGGAGGCTCTTCTCAATTCTCTAATTCTCGATTTCTCGATGAAACACAAGAACTCTGATCCCTTCAGAAATTCTCCCTGTGCCTCCTGTTCTCTTGGGTTACCCAGTTCCTGTCCCTTGCCCTGGGCAGATCCCTGGCTGCAGACAGAGGACACTGGAGGTTTGCCTTGGCTGCTCCTTTTGGGGCCTACGAGGCAGGTGAAACCACACATTTGCCTCTCCTTCATGGCCTTTCTCATCTTAGCAAACAAAAATCTGATTATAACAGAGAAGTGGTTACAAAGCATGATTTGACAGGGCAGAGCTCTTTGCTTTTTGGAGATTTCAAGGCAGTTAGGAAAACAAACAAGTTTTATGACATGCTCACAAAGAATTGACTTCGAGGTTTCTTATTTCCAGTTATTTGCCAAGTTCTCTTGCATACGTGATTTCACCTGCCTAAACAACCAGCTGGACTCCCAAAAAATCAGAAATTGAAATGAAAGTGCCCACAGGGATAGTAAGGGAATAAGAAAAAAAAAAATGAGGGCTGCTGTGCTGGAAGAAGAATTTATCAGTAAGGAAATAAAGAGACTTAGAGTGGAGAAGAAGCAGAATCTAATCTGCTGAGCTCCTCTGTCCAGCTGTGACATCCTCTTCCATGAAGGGAACAGGTTCTTACTTCGAAGACACAAAATCCTGGCATGGGGAGTTGGTGCTGTCTGTGTGAGAGCCTTGCTGCACTCAGGGAACAAACAGCAGCACACGGACTTCTGTCCCCCCAGCCTTGCTGCAATGGAAATTGCGTTTCTCAGAGTGCCTTCTACATCTCAATGATCCTAGGAGTGTTTATCATTCCGTGGGCTGCACTCCCACAGCACCTCCCTGTCTGAGCTCTCCAGGGACTCTTTGGCCTTTGGAAAATGTGAGTGATATCAGGCCTGTTGTTCTTACCACTTCCTTTACATTTCTGTACACAGGCAGGTCAGGAGAGCAGAATATTCACCTCTGCTCTGCTCCCCTCCACCATCTATTTAAATGTCTGCATTTGATTTAAGCCAACAAAACCCAGCTGTGGTGATGTGTTTGGCCCAGATGTGTGACTCTGTAAGTGTTCAACCATGTAAAGAAGGGAGTTGGATTTGCCCAAATGTTGGCTGTGGAGAGACTGAAGCTAAGGTTTAAATATCTGTCACTAGAAATACAGAAGAAATATATATATTGATGGACGGTTTGCAATTCTTCCCATTGTGGGCCTTAAAAAATGCAAATTTATGGGTTTCAAGCCTCTTAATAAGCTGTCAGATTTAGATGAAAAACTATATAAAGTGCAGTAATTAAAAAAGAAGGAGTAGAATAGCACAGAAATTAAAGAGAAATCTTTGTCCTGATTTGATTTGTGACTTCTTTGTAACAGAATAAAGCATGTGTAGATATTAACAATTAATTTCCATAACCAACTCCAATCAGCCAATTCAGACAAATGTGCATTGCCTTCTGGAAAGGTGGGAGGATTCCTTTTAAGCTATTAACACCTTTCCTTTCAGATTCATTCTTATCTATTTTCTTCCATTGCCAGAAAAAGTTGTTTATTGATGAGGAAAAACAACTTACTGGGTGACAGAGCATTTAATTTTCAAAGCTTCAGGGCTCCATCAAGGTTTTAGTCTTGGTTACATCCACCAAAGAAATGGAAGTGTTGCCTGTAGTGCCCACTTGAGAGATGGAAAATTGAGGCACAGAATAAACTGCCTTGCATGAGGCCTTGTGGGAGTTCTCTGGGAAAGAAAAGAACCCACCTGCAGGGTATTTACTGCCTTCTATTCCTCATCCTTCATCTTTGTACCTGAGCACCACTGCCCAGATTCCTGACAAACTTGCCACCTCCTAAAACTCTTCCCACATTTCCCACACCAGACACACGTGCACTGAATCGCCTGCCACATGCAGAGAGTCAGGGCAGAAAAATGGAAGTGGCTTGTCTGAAGTCAGAGAAAAATGAGGCCAAATAAGGCAGGACTGGCTGATCCCCAAATCCTCTGTTTAA
Source organism: Nicator chloris (assembly GCA_013400495.1). Classification (NCBI taxonomy): domain Eukaryota; kingdom Metazoa; phylum Chordata; class Aves; order Passeriformes; family Pycnonotidae; genus Nicator; species Nicator chloris. Next base: position 621,739 of record WAAE01008424.1, read on the forward strand.
GCTCCCCAAGCCCACTGCACTGTGCCATGGCAGTTGTTCCTTGCTTACGTTGTTCCTGGTAATAATTAAATAGAAAGTTTCATAGTTCTCCACTGAGTAATAAAGCAAAAGGCACTTGGATTCCCAAATCCTCCATTTACTGGTACAGGTGAGGCTGGCTGTCTACACACATTACTCAACCCTAATTAGAACTGCAAAGGATTTTCATGACTTTTTCGTTTTCCCTGTTCAGAAGTAAATCCATCCTTAATACCATGGAGAACATATTCTGAGAAAGTCAGAGAGAAGGGAGAATTAAAGGAAAGCCCACGTGAAGATACAGGAGAGGATGCCAGGTACAATCACTGAAGCAAATAAAGTGAATTAGTTGGAGAGGCAGCAGCCATTCTGCTGGGAAAAGGAATAGGGATGGAATGGCAAAGCAGGGAGATCTGGATGGGGATATAAAGTTAGCAGAGGCAGTGAACAGGGAGTTCTGCTGGCACCTGGTTTGTTCCATTTACATGGGCTGGGATCTGGTGACCAAATCAATACGAGGGATATTTGAGCACTGTTTGTCTCTGCACAGCCCAGAACACACCTTGGCCTCTGTTTTGTCATGAAATTTTCAATCTATCATGAAAAGTGGATTCCTTTTCCTTTTTCTCTCAGACATTGAGTGAGAGATGGGCTGGTGGAAGGCTTGAGCCACTGAAAATAAATCGTTCAAAGCCACCCACTTCTTCTTTATACACAGTAATAACACTCTTGTTTTATAGCCCACCTGGAATCATTGGGTTGCTTAGATGGGACATTTTCCCCCAAAAGCATGCACTCCTTGAGTTTCCTAGTGGCCAGACTCCTCATGGAACATCCAGCAGGACACTCAGTGAGGACACAGTTTGGGCATTGTCCTTGTCATACATTTTGTGACAAATAAAGAAGTGAACAGTGATATCAGCATGATTGCCTTTGGACTCTGTAATTACCATTGTCTTGGATAAAGACTCACCAAAATGTGCCATGTCTGTCCATGAACAATTTAGCAGGAGTGTAATTTTTATATTTGAAGTTCATTAGAGGAAAAAGCTCTGCATTGGGGTGCCCGTCCCTCATTCAGTATCTTTGGGAATGCCAAAAGACACCTTTCATGGTGTCAGCAGAAAAGTTTGGGGTGACTCTGGAAAACAGAAATCACAGCAGGGTGGATTCAGTCAGCTATGGCCTGATTTTGTGCTTTGAAATAATCTCCACCACCAGTAAAACCTTAAAGATCATCTATTGATTCATAAGAGAAAGTCAAATATCTGTATAAGTGCAGGTCTGGGTCTCAAAAGCACCACAAGCCATAAAACTCTCCTGGTTTGTGTTTCAGTTTTATACACAGATTACAACAGGGAAAATTCTCCTAGCTGGGCATGCTGGCCTAACTTTAACCTGTCAGCCAATTTGGGGGCTTTTGCAGAACTTTTACAGCTTCAGAAAACTGAGAACTGTGCAGTGAAGCAACAGTGAGGGTGGCACTGAGCAGTGCAGGGACAAGAGATGTGTCAGTGTCTGAGAGGCTGCAAAGAGCAGGGGAGGCACCTCAGGCACCAAAACAGCATCAGCCACCTGCATGCCAGGGGAGAACCACCCTGCAGTGGCAAAGCTGCTCCAGCCAGCAAGATCAGTGCTGTGGGGCAAGGAGGTGGCCAAGGCCCAGTTTCCATGTGCCAGCCTCACAGGAGATATACAGCTTGGTGTTGAAGCGGATCCAGGAGGGTAATAAATAAAACATTAAAAAGACATTACTCAGGTTGAGCCAACTGAAACACCCAGGCTTGAAAACAGCAAATTAAAGTGCTGCAGTTCCCCTTCCCTTATTACAAAAACTAAGGTTAATGTTGTCACCTGGAAATTTCTTAGTATGCAGAAGCTGCATCTTTCTATTAAAAAAAAAAAAGAAAAAAAAAGAAGTAGTAGAAATCCAAACCCAAGCATTTCTAAAAGGAAATTTCAGTAAGTTGTTAACAATTTAATTAACATGGATTGACCAGGACAGCTACACAACACCTTCTGCTAGAATTTATTCAGTCAATGTGGAAACCAATGTCTTTTTGACAGTGCCACTTGCAGGAGGGCTGAGCACTGCACACCAGTCCCTGGATTCTTAAGCACTCTTCAGGACAACAGAATTTCATTATTATTGTTGTTTTGGAGAGGAAGAAGGAAGATTTTTTTTTTCTCCCATGGCAAATAAAAGACTCAGGAAATTGTGAAAGAGGAGGCCAGAGAGCAGTGAAGATCTGCTTTGACCACCACAGGCCTGATATTTTCTGAGCAGTCTTGGAAAAGCAGTGTATTGAGAGCCCACTTGTCCACTTCCCCAGCAGCTCTGTTGGCATCTATTCCTCTGGTCAAGATGAGAAAAAAAAACAAAACCAAAGAAGGAAGCAAATAATAGTGTTGAATTCACCTCTTCAGTTCCATTCCTAGACAATTGTTTATTTATCCCAAGTCTCTCTTTGTCATCTACCCTCATCCTCTGCTGGGTTTTAAACACAAAAGCAGACAAGCCCCCAGCATCAAAATTAACACTGTGGGCAATTTAGCAGCAATTCCAATGCAACTGTTGATGTTTTGCAAAGCCCTCACTGCTGCTGCTGTGTGTGGCCAGCCATTCCTGCATCAGAACTCAGTGTCACAGAGCTGGTGAGTAAATCCGGAGTCTGTTCCTGTGAGTGCTCTGCTCGTGTAAAGCAGCACCACTCCTCTACACATCCCAGTTTGCTCTGCTCATTGCTGGCTGCACGTGATTTATGGTGCTCCTAATGCATCAGTGGAGAGCTGGAGTGAAGGAGCAGGGAGAAGGAAGGGACAGGTGAAGGGCAGAGCTGTCAATGACAACACAAAGCTGATTTTTGCCCTTTATTGTTCGGCACATTTGCCACAGACACAGGTTGTTATTATTTGGGTCTTTGTTTGCCTCCAAATCCAATCACAGATGACTGGGTGTTGTACTCCAGTACAAAGTGCTCATCCCTGATAAATCCTGCTTGGCTCCAGCACCTGGCTCAGCTGGAAGCCTTCCAGCACGCTGGGAGAAATTAGTCAAAGTCCCTTCTCTGACCAATCATTTCTGCAGGACCAGAGGAAATACTGGTGACACAAGTTGCTGATTTCCACTCCCATCAACACAGGCACACTGTGGGCTCCGGATTCTCCAGCGTTTTTTCACAGCACTGTCAGTCTTCGTGGAGAGAGGGAAGATGCTTTTCTCTCCACTGTACCACAGTGTACTTGATCAACACAGAAACACCCAGAAATGACTGCAGAACGAGCTATATTCCCAGTACATCAAGAGTACACCCGCATGATAAACAGATTTTTGACTCTTCAGTCTGTATCACACAGTGAATATTGTTAAACAACACCACATTGCCCAGGAGGTGCAGGTTCTCCGTAGAAGATCACCATTAATATGATCACCATATGTTTCTGGCTTCCCCAAAGACCTGTGTCTTAAATCCCCCTGCATACTACAAAGAATTGGAGTACTGCTTATAGGTGTGGGGCTTATGTGCTCTGAAAAATCATCAGGATCCCAGGGGCAGATTCATATCTAAGTGCTGCAACACCTGAAAAAACAAGTGCTTGAAAAAAACAGACCTAAGGGATAAAGCTCTGCCCCTTCTGTGGTGCCACCTCTTCCCACACTCTGCTGTGGAGGGCTGAACATCACTTTTGTAGTTTTTGGATAGGACCAATCTTTTGGGCTCGTTCCTGTGCTTTCTCCAAAGCTGTCTTGTTTCCTGTTTTGCAAGACTGAGGCACAGCTTTCAGAAAGAAACAAGTTGTGTTTGTGTACAGGCATACACCACGTGTGCATGTTGGCCCTCAGCTCTTTCCTCATCCCTGTCGATAAACATGCAGCACAAAAACCCTGCACAGCTCCAGGCAGCACAGCAGATCCTCATCCCAGCCCTGCAAAAAGCAGAGGTTTGAAGGATTTTTAATTAGGGCTGCAGGTCGTTGGGCATCCACAAGGTTATAGACAATGTGGGCAGTCTTTGCAATCATCCCAAGTCACGGCACAGAGCTCCCCATGACGTGCACACATCAATTAAGTGTTAATCATCACACTCCTGTGTGCAAGGGCAGTGTGGACAAAACCTCTGTGCACCTGCCTGCTCATGCTCTTCATGGTCTTCAGATACAAACACAAACTAAACATAGACGCCAACGATAAATAAACGCAGGAATATGGAACATTTCCCCACACATCTGCAGCAGACAGGAGCTTATGTGTGTAATAAAGTCCACCACACGTAGGATCCTGATTGCTTTTGTGAAGCCAGGTGCCTGCAGGCTCCACATTTACATAAAATATCCAGATCACACGAGCTCTTGCTGTCCATAACTCTCCTGATCCCCTTTGTGGAACGCTGGGCTGCATGAAGAGCTCTTACAGAGCAGAGCTGATATTGCCAACCAAATTGAAGACATGGCTTTGCAAGATGTTTAAAATCTAGCAAATTTGTAGCTGACATGCAGCTCTCCAGAGCACTGGTAGGAAAAAAAGACCAGATTCGCTCCCAGGCATAGAATTTTGGGATGGGTAGCCAGAGAGTTATTTCAAGAATAATCAGCTGCAAATGATCAGTTTAAGGTATTTGGAATCTCTGAGTCACAAGGAAAATGAATATTTCCACGTGCCACAGGTGAGGAGCTTGGATTGGGATTCAGGCTGCAAAAGGGATTTCTCAGACTGAACAGACAGGTATTGGGGAGAAAAGCTGCTTCAGTTACCACTTTTATTAAGCTTAAGGGAAGGGTGGGCAAAAGGACAAAAAGCAGCCTCTGTGATCACAAAATCAGCTTGTAAGATACAAGGGGAAAAACCATCATGTTAGGTGATTTCTGGGACCAAAATGGAGAAAACCTGAACTTCCAGTTGTTGGTCCCCTCTGCCTGATGCTGAGGAAGAGCAGAGAGTGTGGACACCCCAAGTGACACTCTGCCTCTGGCTCAGTGCCTGCACAGGCAGCAGGAACCTTCCCCACCTCTTGGTCACCCCCAATCCCATTTTATCCATACCATTACCTTGCAGCAGGGAACCCCTCATTTCCTCCTAAAACCCCTGCTATCATGTTTTTGGCACTCTCACAAGTGCTTTTTGGAATGGAAGCACCACTCCACAATATCCTTGTAGTAGGGGCTTATTCAAACAAACAGCATGGAGAAAACCTACCCCTCTCTCACTTCCTTTTGTAGCTTTGTCCTTGCCCACTGTGGGCACACCCATGGGTTGAGTTTTAATTTTCACCTTATTTTCTTTAGGTTTTCGTTTGTTTGACTCGTGTCAGATTGACCAAGGAGCGATTGAGTTCCCAGCATGGCATGTAATTCTCAGCAGTGTTTTATCCCTTCACTTACAGATCAAATGCAATTGCTGGGGGACTGAAAAAGTGGGGAAGGATTTAATGGATACTAACAACTCTTGCAGCTAGCAGTGGGTCCTGGTGGCAAAATAATCCAGATGCCAAAAATACAGAAGCCCAAAGGGCGTTCTGAGGTGCCAGTGGGGATTGCTGTACCTGTCTTAACCTGTGCCAAAGGAAAAGACATCAGAGTTTCAAGGCTTTCATGGATTCCCACGGGGATCAGGAAGTCATTTCTTCCAAAGCATTGCACAATTAGTCCAGTGAAAAATGGCTTGGGCGTGGAGGTCATTTTCCCCTGCCTCCTCACAGGCTGGCCACTGGCAGGAAGCAGTGAAAATGCACTGGGTGATCACAGGAGATCAGGCAAATCCTCTGCTCCCTCTTAATGCAGGAGCAGAAGTTCTCCTGGCGGCTCCCCCAAGGAGAGGGGAGCTCAGCACAAATTCCACATGTATACACATTCTAAAATTGATGAGCTCAGTGAGTTCCTAGCAAAGCAGCTCCTTCCAGCCATTTCCTTTATTTACATGTAAGTGTTTGTTTAAAACCATAAAATGCAAGCCCAGAGGGAGCCTGAGAGTTTGACCTGCTGTGCTCTCTGTAAGAGACCCAGGGTCACAGCGGGCACTTCCCTGCTCTGCAGTGCTGGCACCTCCCAAAAGCTGCTGCTGAGTTCCTGGGGCAGCTCCCCCACAAAACATCTCCTGCTCTGTGAAACACGTGCAGCATTTAGCCTGAAATTAATCCTCAACACACAGTCTGGATGCACCAAACCACATTTCTGGGCTCACTGCCTTAGGGGTGAGAGTGATTCAGGAGACAGCAGCATCTCTCAGGATGCAGGAATATCTGATGGGCCCGGGAGGGTGAGGTGTGCTGTTTGCTTTGGCCCTAATCCCACAAAGCCTGAGAGGTGTGTTAGCTCTCCTCACAGCAAATAGTGCCATCACAGCTTATCTTGCTCCTTATCCCTGCTCTGCAAAGCAGCTTGACCCTCTTTGCATTGGTGCTGAACCTCACAGTGGTGCCTTAGGATTTCAGCTTTTATATATTTCATACATTTGTAATCCTGCAGTTCTTTAGTGCATAACTCCAAACTCCACACACAGTGTGAGCTGCTGCTTTCCCACTTTGGTCAGACACAATTCCTCTCCAGCCTGGCAATCAAGGACCCCTCACTGCCTCAGGCCTGAGAGATGGAAACAAAAGTGAGTTGGGGCAGCAAACTGGGGGTAAATGACTTCATTACCTGAAGATGTAACTGGAATATTAATCCCCAATATGCAAATGGCCCAAACTGATCAAAGTGTGAAAACCTGTGACCCTTTGTCCATTTTGGGTGCAGCCCCTGGGGGGCTTTGTCTGCCCTAAATGTACCTGAAGGCCCTTCCATAAATACACCTGCTTTTTATTCCTTTAATTTTGTCTGGCCTCTGTTTCTGGGTAGCCCACAAAGGCACCAGCAGTGTATTCCTGGGCATGTCTTGGCTGGGAAGACAGCAGCACACCTGGCTGCAGGATGCCTGTAGCACCTGAGGTCAAACCTGTGCTGTGAGTGTGGGTAGCTGGGCACCAGCGAGGTGCATGGCTGTGTAATTATACTGCAATTAAATTTAATAGCTCTGCTAACAGCTCGACTGCAGAACAGTTTGTCTAAGGATTTTTGTACTGGGATTATTAACCTTTTGATGGCTCCACGTATCTATTTACATTATTATGCTCTCCCTAAAATTATATTTACATTCCATGCAGAATCACAAAATCACAGAGTCATTTAGGCTGGAAAAGACCTCCAAGATCATCGAGCCCAACCTTTAACTCATCACAACATTGCCAACCAGACCATGGCACTAAGTGCCATAGCCAGTTGCTTTTTGAATACTTCCAGGGATGGTGGCTCCAACAGCTCCCTGGGCAGCCCCTTCCAACGTTTAACCACCTTTCCGGTGAAGAAATTCTCCCTGGTGTCCAACCTGAACCTCCCCTGGTGCAGCTTGAGGCCATTTCCTCTTGTCCTGTTGGTCTTTGGTTGGGAAAAGAGGAGAATTGAGAATTCCATCCCAAGGTCCAAGTTTGAGGCAAGCCTGTGTGCTGGAAAGAGCCACCAGCTGCTCTCTGACAGCTGCAGGAGCACAGGCAGCAACCCAGGGTTGCATTTAACAAGAAGTTCTTCTCTCCAGACCTCCAGGTAGGTTCTCCAGGGACACAGAGGAAAATACCTGAACTCCAAGGCTCAAACTTCCATGGCAGCTTGGTGTACTGTGAATTTCCACTCTTTTCCTTGTTCAGCTTACAGGACTCCATTGATTTTTTTGTTAACCTTTTGAACTGTGGAAGGTCTATGTTCAGGCATCGTCATTTCTCTCTATTTATAGAGGGGAATTATTTCTGGTTTGCAGATTGGAATCTGTTTAAGCTTTCAGTGTGATTTATAAAGGCCTATCTCTCCTACCACACCAGGTTTTGTTTTTCTGTTTTGTTTCCAGCCTCATAATGATTTTTAATCGGACAACAATTAATGATGCAAATAAGAAGAATGGACACTGAGGAATTGCTGCATCTACTGCATTACAGTTATTTGGGTTTTGATAACTCTGTTCTTTTCTTTCTTATGTCATTTGAAGGCCTGTTACCACAGATATGTTTAATAGTCATTGTGGAGAAGCACAGACAGTGGACATGGTACGGTGCTGATGCCTTAGGGTTTTAGCTTTTGTATTTTTCAGATCTATACTGCATTAGTATAAAACTCTAAACTCCATATAGAATATTAGCTACTGTCTTCTCATTTTGGTCAGACACAACCATCCCTCTGGGCCTGAGGTCCAAGGACACCCCACAGCCTCAGGCCCTGAAAAGTATAAACAAAATTAATTGGAGGAGAGCAAACTGGGGGTAAATGACTTCATTACCCAAAGCTGTAATTGGAGGATTGGCCCCTGATATGTAAATGGACCAAACTTAATTCTGTCTGAAAAACTGGTGTCCATCATCCAGCTTGGGTGTAGCCTCTGGGAGGCTCCTGAGAGCCCAGGGTGTATCTGTGGAAGGCCTTTAACAAATACCTACTTTTATTCTCTTAATCTCACCTAGCCTCTGTTCTAGGGAGCCCCTCCAAGGCATCAGTGCAGAGGGCAGAGCTCTGTGCTAGAAGATGTGGTAGAGCTGTTAATGGAAGTGGTGTTGGCTGGCAGTGAAGGATATTCACCTTGTCCCTGTCACTGCACTACACTGGACAAGGGGACAAAGGCTCAGGCCTTTGGCTACAAGAAGCCTCCAAGCTATTGACACCCTTTGCAACCAAATATGCAAAAACAATACAAGCTTTGGCACATTTATACTGAAAAAAAGGGGAATTAGAAATCACCTTTTCACCTTAACCCAGATATCTGTTTTACCTCTCATGGATCATAAGTGTGACAGCTTTTGGAGAATATCAGGATCTGTCTGATGACTCCAGCTGCCTCCTTGTAGAGGGCATTGCATCTTCCAAGCCATTCCTTGGCAAATTACTGTCCCAGTGTATGGCAGGCTCTTTAGTCCTTTCATTAATGCAAACTGGGATGTGGAGCAGCTGCAACACTGTAGTTTTACAACCCCTGTGGTGATTTATGCTGTAAAGGTTTTAACAGTTCCCCAGTGGGCAGGGGGGAACTGGAAGGTATTTTCAGTCTCTGTGTTTGAGGCAAACCAAAGAAATATCATGCTATTTCTCTTTGAGTGCTCTTTTCTAATTGAAGTGGAGTTTTTGGAGGCTTTTCTCCCCACCAACATCTATAAAATGCAGTTTTCCATGAAACATGTAATGATGCATCAATAAATCACTCAGCAAAATAAATATGCAGATCTTTTAGTCATGAATAGTTGCCAGAAATAAACTTCTTGTAATTGATAATTAATGTCCCAGGATCAATATCTGGCAGAAGAACCTATAGAGGGAGCCTGAATCACCTATGACTGCTCAGGAATGACTGATGCTTTAAAAACAAGTCTCAGTACCTGCCAAGGGCATAAATTACAGCTTTAGACAGGGACCCAAAGGCTTGAAATGGGATCTGCTGGTGGCAGTCACCAGCCAGTTGGAGCTCCATGAGCACTGACACATCCCTTGGTGCTGTGGAGACAGACACAGAGTGTTCCCCCAGCTGGGGGCTGCATCACACACACTTCAGAGAGGCCATCAGCAGCCCTGGGAGGTGCCTACCTCAAATAATGAAGGTACAAAACCCAGGAGAGGGGGTGGGAGTGGGCGTTTGGGGTCTATTCCTGCACGTGTGTGATGGATCCCCATCACCAAGCAGTGCCTGCTGCAGAGAGAGCAGGCTCCTTGTCATTCTGTGAATCCAGGGCCAGGGGGGCATGATGTACAGAGCAGGCAAAACCATCCAACCCTCCTTTCAAGCTTTAAAACTTGGTGACGAAGCCAGACCTCACTGCTGGGATGATCCTGCCCAGTATTTTTGATGGGTTTCCATCCTCTGTGTGTGGATGTAGATGTTAGATGCACTACGTGTCCATTATATGTCACCTCCACGCTGATCCACGTGCAGTAACTAAAAGGACAAATGTAAATACACAAACAAATTCAGGCAGCTCAGGTTATGTGCTGGGAGACACAGTTATCATAAAAAGACCAATAAGAAAGTGTAGAAGGTGTCTGACTGCTGGAATGACTCTTGTTTCCTTTTCATTATTCTTAATAAAAGGAGATGGTTCCGAAAAATTGTGTTTCCTTGGTTATTTTTCCCAGGAGATGGTTTATAAAACACAGAATATATAACACTGTGTTGCAGGAAAATACCTTATTAAGTGAAGATAGTTAGAAAGAAAGAGTAACACAAATGAATGGTAATATTTTTCCCTTTTACACTTAGTAAAAAGTGCAATAGTTCTTTATATGGATTTAATATCAGCTGCCCTATGAGTGGTGAGAAAAATAATCTCACAGCCATGGTGTATTCAAGAATGTTTTAAATACTTGTACTGGATCATTAGCAACCAAAAAGATAGTGTGAGACCTTGGAGTAGGCAGCAGTAGGATATCAATTGTGACATCTGGTAGTGAATAGAAGTAATTTCTTCTTCTAGTTGTCCAAAGATGCAAGTCTCTAGGAAATCCTATCAGGCCATGCTTAACGTTGGTATCTGTGCATGAGCCATTGATTTCTGGTGTTTAAGGACCAGGTTCAGCAAGGTGCTTCTACAGGAACTTGAATCTTACTGATTGCAAAGCACAGCCCCCCTGAAGGAGCCATCCCACCTCTGCCCTGGGCCCCAAGATCAGGAGTGCTGCCCTTCCCTGCTGCTGCCTGCAGTGGAGGGTGGGATTTAAGAGAAACCTGACCCAAAAGAGCAACCTCTGCCTTGGGACCTTGGGCTGGGATCCAGCAGCATTACTGAAAACTTTTACATGAAATATTTTGTTTGGGATGGTTTTCCATGGTGGGAACCAGCTCCTAAATTTGTCCAGAGCCACAGATTTTCCGGTGCAGGCAGCCCACAGCTTCAGTCCTGGTTTGTAATGTTGGTGATGCCATCCTGAGACAGGGCCAGAAGCACCGAGCAGAGCCAAGGCCAGCTGTGTTAGCTCTGCTGTGCTGCTGGTCAGCATGAGGGCCTCCACAGCTCTCCAAATAACTCCATTTTCAAACCCCTAAGCTGGAAATGCAAGTGCTCAAGGCTTCTGCTGTTGCCAACAAAGACGAGCTGACACGTTCAGAAAGCAACACAGGTGAGCTGCCCCTCAGGGTTCTGGCTCTTTCACTGACCAAGCAAGGAAAACATGGAATTAGCCCCTGAATCCAGGCTCATTCAGTGCCCCCCACTAGCCAAGAAGAAAGTTAACCTTTGGGCAGTAAAGAAAATCCAAAACACATTGCTGCCTGGGCCTGTGCTTGTCCAGTGTCTCTCCAGGAGGCAATTTCCAGCCCAGGGGCCAGCACCCATGGGTGCAGCTCCTGCCAGGGATCCGTGAAAGGAAAACATCAGTTGACACGAGGTTTATCAGCAGCACTGGCACGGCTGCTGATGCTGTTGTGATCCAAAGAAAAGGTTTCTGTGTCAGAAACCTGAGAAGCCCACCAGAGCAGGACCCTTCCTGCTTACACAGCCTCCTGCTCCCAGGACAAGCCCTGCCAGCCAGGGAATAAACCTGAACAGCAGTGATAAACTTGTCTTGTCTCCACTGGTGCTGTATGACTCTTCATCCTTCAATAGAAGCCATCCTATTCATTACATTTTTTTTTCCCCCCAAGGATTTGAGTCACCTTCAAAAGGAACTTTGGCCCTTCTTGCTGCTATCAAAGCATCATTTGGTCAAGCCTGTAAAAAACAGCAACAAAACCTGTGGAGGGAAAGAATTTTACTTCTTTCTAAAGAAAAACAAAAACAACAACAAAAGAGAAACAGTCAAAAACAACCAGAACTTTTATTTCTTGTTGAGTAACCACATTCCATGAGGCATGGCAAGCAGATCTTAAATTCTCACTGAACTCAAAGGCAAACCATTATTCTGTAATTTTGTATGTAAATAAGATGTATTAGGAAATCGCTCAAGCAATTAATTAAACAGCTGTTACAGAATAAGTGATAAAGGAAACAGGGGGATGAATATGTGGAATTTTACTTGCACAGGCATCAGGATGCTTTTATTTATTTTTTGCTGGTGTAAAAGGGCAGTACAGGTCCTGCAGACCTTGGTACCAGCTCTGAGGGTCCTCAGGGGGATGCAGTCCCAGGTGGTTTGACCCTGCCTTCATTGGTACAGCGTGGGCAATGGGGAATGGAGATGATTCAAAAGGGGATGGGGTCTGGGGCTGTTGCTGACCACCAGCCTGCAGTGCTTTCACTGAAGGAGGGACTTTATTGACTTCCAGAAACAACCTTTTATCTTTGACAGGAGCAGTGGCCTGGGAATGATGAGCTGAGCCTAATCCAAAAGGGAACAGCAGCCTTGCTGTCCTCACCTGCAGAGACACTTAAATCTTTCAAGCCCCTTCTGTGTGCTCCACAGGAGACAGCCTTGGGAGAGTGAAGCTCACCAGCCCTAACACCAAAGGATGTCCAGGCCTTGGCCACAGCTGAGATCCAGCTGCAAAAACAGAAGGCAGACAGCAAGGGACTGCCTTGGATTGAGGAGCAAGTGAGACAGATGAGAGGTGTAAGGGAAAACTGCACCAAGGAGATGGGATTTGACTAAAACCACACACATAAACTGATTAAAGGCCTCAAGTCTTCCAGATCCTTCAGATGGAATGTCATTTCACTCACCTCCCAGGAAGCACTGGGATCAGTGGGGCAGGACCAGTCTCTCACAGGTCTTCCCTAGAGCTGGTGCATTTCTGGAATACATTTCTGAGGTCTGACAGGAAGAAATTGTAGTGCTTGGCCAGCAAAAGAGGAAACATGGAGAAATGAAGCTCAGTGCACGTTTTCACTCTGCTTCTTCTGCTCGTCTCTCCATCCTTGAGAGTCAAGGGTCTTTCCTTGCATAGCATTTGGTCTGACTCCTCATCTTGGGAACACCTGGGAGGTGTGATTTACAGGTGTGCTGAGGATGTCTGCTCCTTTGTGACAGAGCCAAAGCAGCTGAGGCTGCTGGCTATGGTCATCTGCTGCTGTATCATACTCCTGCTGTTCCTCACTGATGGGGCTGGTTTCAGACTCGCCCCATGTGTGCACACTCATCCCTTTAGGTAGAAAATCATCATCTTGTTTTCTGTGGCTGATTCCAGCAGCTTGGCAATGTCTGCCCAACTCCTTCCACGTGCAGGGAGAGCAGCCTGAGCCAGCCCTGCCTGCAGGCCTGTGGTGGCTGTGAGCCAGCTCCAGACAAGGTGCAGACTGCACAGAACCCACCCAGCCTGCGAGGAGCGGGGACACAAATGCCTCGATGGCTGTGTGAGGTAGGGAAAGGCTGGGAGAGCAGCATGAGGGGATTCCCTCTCTGGGCTGTCCCCATGCACAGGGCCCGACCTCAGAGCCTCCCACAGCCTCTGGCTGCTCCCATCCCTGCAGGCTGAGCCCCTGTGGGGATGCCAGGGGGTGGGACACAGGAGCCCAGAGCACCCAAAGCAACTTGCTGAGCCCTGGGACCACGATGTGAGTGTGCCCCCAGCCTCATGAACCAGAGCTGGCTGCCTCTGCAGCAGGGAGGATCAGAGCTGGGAACACATGAGGGATTGTTCTGGCTAGCCAAGGAAGTAATTTTAATTGGCAACATTCGGCTTCCAACTGTTCAACAACAGCAAGAGGTTAACAGTGTGGAACTGGGACATTTCCCTCCGTCACTGTGCACATGTCCCTGTCACTCCTCAGGCAGCTCTTTTCTCCTGCTGCCCCATCCCAAGCTGAAGGGAACAGCAAAATAAACTGGATTTGTCCCTGAAATGTGTAGCAGAATTTTGTCACTCTGTTGTGACCTTGTGGCCACAGAGTTCTCATTCTGTTGGAACAGCCAGAGTTCTTTCTCCGGTCCCAAGAGACTGCTCTTGGTTTCAACTCATCTGATCTTGGGTGAGTTTTAAGATCTTACCTTTCAGACTGTGTCACTAAGAGAAGGACACTGGATATTAAATCAACCAGCAGGAGGACATGGATAATTTTTTTCTGTCCATGCTAGACAATTATTCCAATGGCTGTCCTAGACATGGCAGATTTAATAACTGCAAATGAAGGACATTTATCTCTGAAACAACTGATTTGATAAAAAATGGTAAAATCAATGAGTTCATTACTACACAGAGACAGTAATACTTGTAGGGGGAGGGGGACACAAGCTTGTGCTGCTATAAATTATTTCAGTCTGGTGGCATTTGGGTGTGCAGGGATGTGCTTCTGTGCCATGGAAACAGCAGGGCTGCCAGGGGCAGGGCTCAGCACCCGTGAGCAAACAGCTCCTGAAGCACCTGTACCTCCTGACCACCCCTCTCGGGCAGGGCTTGTGGGAAATCACACCCAGGAGTGAGGCACTCAGCCCTTCTTGTCTGCTGAGACAAGGAACAGGCCTGGGGAAAGAGCTCCCAGCTCCTCACTCTGCCCCCAGCAAAGGCACAAACCCCCAGTGGGCACAGCAGTGAACCCAGCACAAAACACTCCAGCCAAGGGGATGATTTACCTGCTCCAGGAAGGCTGAGCCACAGCAGCAAGATATTCTGGCAGAATGCCTCTTTCAGGATACTTGTCAGCATTTCATTTCACAACAGCTTCAAAAATTTTCTGTGACCTCTTGAAAATTTGCAATTGGAGAAATGTAACACATATTAATTTCATTTGCAGAGTGTTTTTAATTATTATTGGAAAAGTCCTGCACAGTATTTTATTTCCACTCCTGCACCTGCTGTCTGTATGGTTTTCTGTCCTTTATCCCCTATTCTCTCTTTTTTCCTTCCTGAATTTTCCACTCAAAAGAGAAGAAATGAAGGAGAAATAATTGCATTAAGTCCATGTATAATTTAACTTTTTGCATGGTAGTAAAGAAAGAAAGAACAAAATTCCTTGGAACAACAATTCAATATTGTTAAAGATTTTTTTTTTTTTTGACAGAACAGAAAAATCAGCCACCTCTTTTGGTGAATTTCTTGGATTACTCAAGCTAGGGTAGAGTCTAAGGACTTTTAGCTCCCATGAACATGAAAGGGTTGGCCCCAGTTTAATTTACAATTATGTGAGGTTGGAAATACGTGCAGAAAGTGCCATATGATGTGATCTACCATCTTGAGGCCTTCCAGCTGTTGGGCTGTACAGAAATTCCTGAAAGCATTCAGCACAGTGAGGTCACTGGGTGTTCAGTGCAAACCAACCCTGGTGGGATTTATGGACATACCTTCCAACTCTTCTATTCTTCCAAAAAGCAGGGCTGGAAACCCCTTTGTGTGAGTTAGCAAAAGTCATTTAACCCTTTGCTCCTCACAGCCAGGACACTGAACCCAGCTTGGCAGCTTCTCTCTTCTCTCTTCTCATCTGCTTTGGTTTTTGATGCTGATATTTCTGGATGGGGATTGGCAGGAGAAGCCAGCACAGCATGGCAGAGCTCCTAGAGGGCCACCCATGGGGCTGGGGCCACCTGGCAGCAGCTGAAGGTGGCCCACTCACCCTGGCCAGAGAACCAGCAATGCCCAGCTCCAGGCTGAGCCAATTCACTGCTGTACTGAGGAACACAGGACTCAGATGCAACAGATAAATCTGAATAAATCCACGCTGCACTCACCGTTCATTTGCCCTAGAAATAACAGCCTCAGCAGAGCATGGGCTACTGGCAAGAACAGCAAAGCATCCGACATGATAAATAATGTTTACATCCAGAATCCAGATGTCATTTTCCATCCTGTAGCTTTGGAAATAATGGCCTGTTCCTTCTTATTAAATCAAGGGTAATCCATTCACCTACAGGCCCCACGATAGCTGTCTCTGCTAATCTCCACTCAGGGAGCTATATTCATCAGTGGGAGAGGCCTGTGTTTCCAGCAACAACTGGAAGCCAAATGGTCTTCAGCAATGGAATTTCAAATATCAATTAGCAGTTCAAACATTTGGATCTGCCAGCACAACCCTGCCTGACATAAACCCCAGTTTTCCACCAGTTGTGTGACCACCCGTGTGCCCAGGCACGCACACCCCAATATTATTCATTTCCTTCCCAAACCTTTTATATTTACCAGCAATAAAAAGCTCAGTGACTCTCTCCAGTGATGATTCACCCTGTGTCTGCAGCACTTCAGCCAGTTTAATCCTCCTGTGGACAAAACTTATTTCAGAATTGGCCCTGCTTTGAGCTGGTGGGATGATACGACCCAAACATCCGTATCAACCCAATTTTTTCTAGGCTCCTATGAGGGAGTGGTGATAACAGCTGTGATTAAAATGCCATGACCTTGAAAAGCAATGGGAAGTTCTCTTTGAACAACCTTTATGAAGTTTGGTTTATGTCCTAGCCAGGCTGAACCACTGACACCCTTGGTTCGACCTGGCCATAATGGCAATGTGCACCCGCCTCCCCTCGTCTTTCTGCCCAGCTGTGAAAAAAAGGTTCTTTTCCTGTAAAATAAAATAAAATAAAAGGAAATTTAGAAAACACAGATTAAATACACAAGTGTGCAACCAATTTATTTTGAGATATTTGCACACAGCAAGATCTGGTCACATCTACTTTCAGATTCTAGTCCTTGGCTTTGGGGCTTTTGGACTGTAATTGTGTTCAGTCTTCTATTTATACAGTGAATCTATAATGTAATTTCATGAGGTACTGAGATGCACTGAAAAACATATGAGCACTAAGTTGCTCTGCCTAATCCATATGAAACAGTGTTGGAAATCAGCCTGGTAAACGTGGCAAGAGAATGAGCAAGGATTTCATCTGGGGCTCTGACACTAATCTAAAAGGGATTATCGAGGAGATAGCCTGAGATACAGAGCACTCCAACAGAGAGGACAAGGAATCCTATTTGAATGAATGCACTGGGTTATGGGGGGGCTTGTAAACAATTAGCACATGGCCTTCCCACCGACCACAGCAGCAGGAGCTCATGTCCCCCAGACACTGCACAAACCACATTCACTGCTCCAGCCCCCAGATTCAAAGAGAGCTTCAGAGAAACAGATGATTTCCCAACATTAGCTTTTAATAGGGACAGCATGTCTGGCAGGATGAAAGGAATGAAAAGCCCTTGCTTTTCACAGTTGTAATCCACCCCCTGTTGTCTCGCTGTTATTTCTCCACAAGCTTCACCACTTGTTGCTTTGGGGGGCTCACATGGAGACAAACCCACATCAGGGCACCCAATGCTCCGTGTGTGGGGTCCCAGAAGGAGGGTCCTGCTGAAGTTCATGCTGGGTGCCAGAGGTGGAGCTGCTTGTGGCCATCCTCTTCTGATCTCCCTGCTCTGTTTTACTTACATTGTGTTTTCCCTCTTAATATTGTGTTTTCCCTCTTAAATATCGCGTTTTTCTCGAAAACAGATCTGTGTGCACCTGTCCATTTGGTGTGATGGAAAGCAAAGATCAGGCTAATGAATTATTTAATTGCAGGCTTGATTTAAAACATGAGAATTGCTCTTTCTGGAGCAAAAGAAATAACTAGTCCTCTCCTTTTGTGGCAGAAATACAAGAACCTGCTGATTGCCTCAGCCTCATCCACTTTTCTTCCCCTGACAAATTGAAGGTTTTGTGGATTTTGGCCTTTTGAACTATAGGATTTAGTTTTCAAATACCAGAAAATGTTTTATGGATTGTAGCATGCGTCTGTGCAGTGCTCCTGTGTCCCCTGTGCCTGAAGCCAAGCGTTTAGCTGGGATGAAGCCTTCATGGGATGTTTCAGTAACAACTGAACAAATCCATGCTAATGCCATGAAAGAACTCTCATCCATCTCCTCACTGTTCCCTCTGGGGTCTGGCTACAAATAAATTATGCATGCCCTGAAGCCCCCTAGATGACTCCTAGGTTAGGGGGGTATCATTTAATGCATGAACAACATCAATAAAGCCCTTTGGAGGCTGACAGTGCTCCACGTGCTGCTGTGTTCCCAAAAATCCTGAGCATCACCGCAAGCACATCCACCTGGAGCACAACTGCTCCACATGGATGGGGTGATTCCATCTGAGCACAGGGGATGAAGAACAGAAAGGCACCCTTGTAAGGCCATTCCATTCCCACTTAATTTGTTTTTCCTTCCCGTTAAGGCCAATAAACTCATGAGCAGGGCAGTGCATTAACTGGAGCAACACTTCTCCACCTTCCACCAGCCCAGTCAAATTCCTTTGTTGATTTTGTTGAGCAGTCCTATTTCCACATGTGAAAACTCCCATGTAATTGTTTTATCAGCATGGTCCAGTGCATGGTTGAGTTAGAAATTTGTGCTGGATGATGCAGAGCATTCCTTGCTTGAGGTAAAGTTGTCACAAATGTATCAAAAGCACCTTTTCCCCTTTTTTTGCATGCTGTACAACAGAAGCTGTTATGTTCCCTGCAAGCATTTATCCACTATAAAGTCATATTTGATTCAGTGAGACTGGAATGGGTTCCAGTAGGTTAAGTATCTCCAAAGCCAAAGTTCCCCCTTTCTGGAGTTCATGTGTTTAGTTCACCTAGCTTTCCAAACATACAGTAACCATAACATCACAACACACCCAGGGGATCTGCAAACCTCACTGGGTTGGATTGAGCCATCTCCCATCCCTTTTTTCTTCTTGCACTGGAAGATTTGTGCAGATAAGAGAATATTGTGATAAAAGAGGACAGACCATAAAATAGAGGGCCAAGCCCTCGAGTTGTGGATCATAATAAAGGCAGAAATATCATCTAGGTTTGTGCCAGCAGAGAATCTGGATCTTTGTATTTCAAATTTACGTAAATATTTCAGAGCAATAAAAGTGAAATATGCTCTAGCTGTACTTTAAGGAGAGATTTCAGCAAACTTTATGTTTAAATTTCTTGGTTGATTAGCCCACAGTGACTTATAATCACTTGGGAGAGCTTTTAAAAATCAAACGTGAATATACTCAAGACACAGAAACTGAGAAAGTTGTCTGCAGGTCATGGGGACTGACTTTTATTTTTTAAGGAGAAAAAAAAATCCTTCAGCTCACTTGCAAGCAGCTATTGCATCCAATATTGAGGATCTGAAATGAGCAGAGCCAGTTGTTTGAACGAAAGCTCAACACCTCATTTTCCACTCATCTTGCAAAGGATGTGCAGTCCTGCGGAAAATGATAGAGCGACGTTATTATAAAAATGGGAGTGATAGATAAAAGGGATCTTTTGTGTTTATTTTTTGAGCTGGCCCTTGCAGGTGGGTGCTTTCTGAGTGTGTTTGAAGATGGGATGTGGATGGATCCTATCAGCCCTCACAGGGGACAGAGTTACTCAGTCAAACTCAGCTCAGTGCTGGGTATCACCAAAACACTTATTTTTTCCCCGTGATATGCCAATTCCATCCCTCACCCTGAGCTTCCCTGCAGCTGAAGTCCCTCATTTCTCCAAAGACCCAACTATTCACGAGGCAGGTCAGGTTTTCAGAGGAGGAGAGATAATGCAGCCATTGCTGGAAAAGCTGCCTGCACCCCTGACCACCCAGCTGGAAAATGTAGCTAATTTTATTCACTGGGGAGTGCTGGGAGGATTAATTGGATTTAGTGGCCACAATGTACTTTACATTGGTTGGGTGGAAGGAGACTGATAAGAGTTGAGGTGCAAATTTCTCAGAGGTGCAAGGAAAAAAGTGGCCAAGGCGGAGGGCAATTATTTAGAGAGTCAGTGAAGCAAGGAAAAGACAATTAGCATTGGTATCACCCTAATTCACAACAATTTGCAACAATGAGTCTGAGACAGTCTTCCCGTCAAGGCCAGAATTCATAATTTCTTGACCTTATTATAAAATATAATTAAAAAAACATGAGCAAAAACGCTGCATGTCCACATGGGTAAAAGAGGAAAACTGAAGGACACACAAAGGAACTGAAGGACAACAGGTTTTTGGGAGTCCTGGATTGGAAAGAAAATTACAGCAGGTCTATCAAGCCCAGGGTTTTTCAGTAGAGCCAAACAGGTGACAGAAAATTTGAACCACGCAGCCTTCACTTTATTTTCTGTCCCTTGGGAGCCTCTCATTTGGGCTTTCCCTGAAATCCTGGCCTGTTCTCCTGCGTTGCACAGGGACAGGATTCTTTCTTCCCGTGTTCTTGTAGGTTATCTGAGATGTTAACCTCAAATGCCTCCGGCACTGCAGCATGGAACAAACATGAGAGGAGCAGACGGAGCACCAGGAGCAGCAGCATCAACACCTTCTGAGCAGATTAGAAGCTGGAGTGCAGCTCACACTTTCCTGATCTTTTATCAGCACATAATATTATTAATCACAGAGTTAAAGGAAAGATACTCTGAAAGGAACGAGAGAACAGACTTCTAATGGAATTGTGACTGGTTTATACCATGGCTTTTCTGGTGTCTTCTGCCTTTTTTTTATATTGAGACCCTATTTTATAGAGAAGAATTTTTTTAAGCAGTGTGTGGAGCCAGGGACTTAGGCCAGGTCAGTTTTCAGCACAACAGCTACACCTTGCTGGCCATACCAGCTTTAAAAGGCTCCTCTAGGGTTTGTTGTTGTTGTTGCTGTTGTTTATGGTGCTTGTGTTCAAGAGTCTCACATGTCCAGGAAGCAGTGGAGAGATGAGTGGTCGATCTCTTTAACTGGGGTTGCTTTCCTCTCCTCAATTAGAAAAAAACCCACAGCCTGTTCCAATGAACTCCTCAAGTCTGCTACAAAGCACAGTTCTCTCTTCATCTGTGAAATGCTCTGTTCTGAAATAAAGCATTTCCTATTAATGCTGAGGAAGAAAGTGTTCATCAGTGTTAAAGGGCAAGAGAACTTGGATAACACCAACTTCACTCTGTTCCTTCGTAGGTGCATCTCAAATCCTTTATGGATCATAGAAGCATCATTTTCAAAATTTGTCCCAAAGGCCATTTTGAGCTGCCCTAACCAGCCACAGCCTAGGAACTTGGGAAAAGGCACCCCAGCTATCTATAGTAAGTACAAATCAGTCACTAATTTTGGAGAATCTGCAAAATGCATAGGGGCTGAACATCAAGCTGCTTGCTTTTTACAGTTGTTTGCAAAACACCCAGTGCACTGTAGGTGCTATTTATAAAACTATTGATTTTTATTATTTATCTCATGCCTGTCTTGTTCTCTGCCTGCCAGCTGATCACTGTCAGATGTACTAGATTGTGCACATGGATTGGACTGGAGTTGATGGGATTAATTGATTTGATTACATTGAGTGAAATCAGTGGATTTCACATCAAATAGAATCAATAATCTGAATTATGTTAGACAGATGAGCAAACACTGGACAGGAGCATTGCTCTGGCTTTCCTGGGATGTTAAAAGGGTTGAGATCAGTGGATTGGACTCGTCTCTGCACGACACGGGGACTGGTTCCATTTCAGCCACACTGGTGGCCTCAATAACCACAATTTCTTTTTAACTTGAGTTTGTACTGATCTTTATTATAATAATTACACCTAGCGGCAATCACCCTCTCTGGTACACACAGAAAAGTTCATTATATGACACGGAGATGAAGTGGCTCATTTTCCCCCTATTCTAATTTGGTAAATGGTGATTACAGAGGTAGGAGCTGAGCGAAACCCAATGAGCCTTGATGCGTTAGTTAGATTTTTAACAAGTCATCTTTACTGAGACCTGACTGCATGGAGCCCAGGCAGATGACAAGTCCAACCCTCTTGCCTGCTGGTGCTGTTGCTATTCTCTTGATTATCCTGCAGCATGTTGAACACTCCTGTGTGAGGAGGGCAGCACCAGCACACAAGGCCACCTTTCTCTTGTCCTTAATCAGAAATGTTGAACTGTTCTCTAACCCCTGAGAGGGAGAAGAATTCATTAGGTTTCATCTTTCTTTTTTTTCTTTTTCACTCCTGAATGCTAAGTGCCTCTTCCTTTTCCTCTCTCTTCCTGGGGGAAATGTGTGAGGAATTAATGTTTAGGAAAAAAAATTAACTTTCCCAATTCCCACACGAGGCTGAATCCCATCATCTGCACAGAACTGCGGTCAAAGGTCACTGGAACAGAGGGGTAGGGTGTTAGCAACACATCCTTTTGGCTCAGGGATCAAAAATAGAAGATTAGCCACCTCTTTCCCAGCTCAGTGACATAAAAACCATGGAATTGGCCTGTGAAAGGAAAAGGCAGACTGTGTTGACAAAGAGAAGACAGTTCAGTGGATCATGGCCGAAGCTGTCATTTAAAAATAAAAGTTCATTCATATTTTCCCATAAATAACAGACCCAGATTAGGGTGCAGAAGGCACACATTGTGACAGGAGATTAGGGAGGGTTAGAAGAAAGGATCAGAGCCAGAGGCTGGCTACACCTGTGAATCCCTTCAAGGTCAGCTCAAATCTTCTGTGTTTACCCCACATTTGTGTCCAGCAAGCATTTCTTGTCAAACTGATTTAAGTTGGCACTGAAAAAGATCTACATTTTTACTAGAAGGCGCCCTAGACTCTTGGTCCTTTTCCTCATCTTTGGCCCTTTGGATTTTCTTTCTGCCTAAGAATTGAGGCCAGAGCCTAAATCCACTACTGGCATCCCCGGAACAAAGCAGATTTACCCCAGGTCTGGTGGTTTTGGAACCATCCCAGACAAGGGGTGGCTATGAAAGTCCACCCTCCAGGACACCTGCCTTGCTCTTCTTCCTCCCCCTGACTAGATGGGTAATTTCTCCATGTTCTCATTGCTCAAATACACACAGAACACAGGACATTGTGGCAAAGGATGGAAAATAAAAGTCAAATAAAATTATTAGGGAATACAGATAATACAAGTGTCTGCCCTTACATCTTTACTTAAACTGTGAACTTTTTACTTACAGCTGTAATTTGCAGGTGTAACTTCTTGTTTATTTACAGAATATTGACTTCATTTGAATTTGAGGAATCTGAAATTGTTTTATGGGTGGTGGTTGCCTGTTGTATTTATGCACAAGTGGACAAGGACATTTCCTGGTCTCCAGACAGGAGTCTGGGTTGGGCTATTGAAGGACAGGGAAATATGTCTGGTTCAGAGTATGAAACCCACAGCAGCATTCCACAATTTAGCCACTGACACAATGCTCTCCAGCCTTAGTGAGTGCTGAGGGATTGGCTCTGTTTAAAAACACCTGAATGCAGAAAGGCTCACGTAATGCACAAAGAACAGAAAAGCTGCAGCATTTGGCTCAAAAACGCCTCCAAGTCCAACCTGTAACTCATCACTGTTGCCAGTTCTCTACTGAGACCTCGTGCCTCCCGTCCCCTCCCTCCAGCTCTGTTCCCCCCTCCCATCTCCCCGGGAAGGCTGACTCTCATCTGTCTGCAGTTAGCACAAACCAAAGTAACTGGACTTGCTGCTGGAACAGAAGAAATATGTGCTGTTAACAGTTCATTGAGCTGTGAGATGAACAAGCTGGGTGTTGAAAAGGAAATCCAAGCTAAGAGTACATTTCCAGTGCTAATAAAGCTTTTTCCTTTTGTTGTACATTTCCAAATGCTGATTCCAGAACGGCTGTCATCCGGTTTTTTTTCCAGAATTAGACAACAGGACAAATTTAAGGTATCATGAAGTCATTTATCCTTGCTAAATGACAGCTCTCCGTGCTGCATTTGGAGATCTGTTTTGTCCTCCATCTTTTGTTAAAAATTCTGTCGTGTCTACAGCTGTCATTGCCTTGTGCAACAAAGTCCCCTGCAACACTCCTGAGCCTGTGTCACCTGTAAACATGAAGGGACAGGCTGGACAGCAAGGTGTGAGTTTGCAGGAGCCAGGCTGCTTTCTAGCAAGAGGAAGATGGAGCAGTACCTCTCCTGATTCTTGGAGGTACTTTGCTCTCTTAAATGATGGCAGAGGTTTGGGGAGCCAGACCATCTGCTCAAGATGGAAAAGATGTCACACAAGAACAACCATGAAGAGGGAAGGGAAAGGCACAAGGAGCTGGGTGTGAGATGGGAACAGAGAAAAACCCACACAGGTGAAGTTTCCCTTGTTTTTCCTCAGAATGTGGTGCCTTAGAGGAAATCCTATTTCCAGGGACAGAGACATTCCTCTAAAAGCTGTGTTATCCCCTCCTTTGTAGAGGATTATCACAGGTGAGGCAGGTGGAGGTGTGAGCTCCTGTTCCCAGATGTTTTTGCTCTCTTCTCTGTGAGCAGATGCTGTGTGCAGGCTGCTCCCTGCTATTCTTGGCAGGAGGTAACTCCGATAAAATTTTGAACTCCACTTTTAGATGGAGGAGAGTTTGGGTTGGGTGTTTTTAGGAGCATTATGTGCAGCAATTGCATAGCCTGCAATGATTTAGAGATCATCTCTGCTACAGTCAAGCCCATTTGGCATTTACTTTCATGAGCCACAATGGAGACCTCATGCTGCAGTGAGGTTTGTCTTGAATTTTGTTTCACTACCACAAAGCCATCATCATCTGGTTTTGCTTCTGAGTTTTATCTTTTGCTCAGGAGAGGAGTGCCATATATTATTCACATCACATTATGTTCACAACATTTGAGGTGCTGGACAGATGCATTATAAGAAAATAGTCCCTGCTGTGAAGAGTTTACAACCCAGGCAGAAAAACCAGATGAAATTTAGAGACAAGGAGATGTACTGTGAAAAAACAAAATGAGAGAAGGAAACATTCAAGATGTCATGATTAACAGATGTGCTGTTAATTCTTTTTTTTAATACTCCATTTTAATGACAGAGACCTTTGAAAATTTTTCAAGACTCCTCCTCCTTCTGCTGAAAGAAAAAAGTTTTCTGTGAAAACACGAAACTGGGTTTACTCTGTTTGAATTGAATCTTGATTTTCAGAATTTCTTTTCATCTTTTGAAGACTCAGCTGCAGAAGTGTTTTATTAAACCGTGTTTTTAAAAAGATCACATGTTCCATTTGTCTTTAAAAATTTTTTTTCCCAGAATTATACTCCCCATATAAAAAACCTTTCTTCTCTTGCAATAATTCCACTTTTGGTGCAGCACTGACACCGGGTACCACGTCATATATTCACACCCATCAAATGTGTTTTCACTGCCTTGGGTTCATCCCCTGGTCTTCTTTCACAGGCTTTGTCAAAGTCCTTCCAGCCCCTGTTTTTTCACCAGAGGAGATCTGTGCATCCTTTGGCTGCACTCAGCAAACTTCTTATTGTCCCTTTCCTCTCTGCTCTCCAGTCCTGAGGGTCTTGGTGGCTCCTTTCCTGGCCCTGCTGCACACCACTCCTCCACCCACAGAAATAAATTCTGCTTGGCACTGGCTCTTGGAGGATCTCCCATCTCATGAAGACCACAAACTCTTATCATAATCCTGCACATTTATCACCCAAAGTCCAGAGTGGGCTGGGAGCTTTGTAGGTGGCAAATTGTCCATTTAATTATGGGATTTTAGCTTGCTTTTCCTAGCAGGTCTTTTTCACAGCAGCTGACCTTCAGTGAGTCCTTGAATCCTACAATTGCCTTTGTGAAACTACAGCAGTGAACATCCTTAATTTTTTTTTATTTTCTTCACTGCCTTTCAGTTCAGCAGCAACACCCTTGAGGTGTCCTGTGAAATCCTGACACAGGGAAGCACCAGGCTGTGTTTGCATCCAGGCAGGGGATGGCAAGCCCAAGTGCACAGTCACTTTGATGTGATTTTCAGGAGCAGGGATTACGTTGCCAGAGCTAACATGCTCCTTTCAGGCTGTTCAGATTTCACTAAAGCCAAGCAGGGAGAGGTGGGGGAAGCACTGCTCTGTGTCATGTCACAGCACTGGGAGCAGAGCAGGGGCAGCTGGGCAGGTGCTGGGTGTTCTCCTTAGTGGGAAACTCCCTTTAGAGGAAAACACATTTCGGGGGGATGATGTCCTCTGGTGTCATTTTTTTGGATCCCTTTCAATAAGTGTTTTCAGTTGGCCAGAATTTTTCATTTTGACCAAGAAGGGATAACTTTCTCTGAGTTTAATGCTAAATTTAATTCTTTTCCCATGAAAGCTGTGCTGTCCACTAGGGCAACAGGGTTTGCCATGTGTGAGAGGAGCCCAAATGCTGCAGGGACCCTGCTCAATAAACAACTGGTGGGAGTGGAGTTGGCAGCAGCTGATAAAGCTCCTGACAGTGAATGAGCCCTAAGGAAGGCGTTTTCCAACTTATTTTAACCTCACTCCAACTCTAAAAATTCCAGGTTGGGTTCAAATAAAATGTGGGTTTGGTGCCTAAAAGTGCCTTTGGCTTTCTTGCTGTGCCCACACCAAGGAAAGTCAGTCCCTCCAGGACCTGGATGTTTTCAGTCCCACCACCAGCCTGCTCTGCCTCAGGGCTCCCACTGTGTGTTAGTGCTGGTTGTATTTCTCAGGAGTTGGGGTTTGACAAGAGATCCATCAGTGAAACTGGAGTCTGGCTAAATCTGTGTTTTGTCCTCCCCAAAGCAGTGCAGCAGAGGAATTTTGCTTTTTCAGGTTTCCAGGTGTCAGGGCAGGATATTTTTCCTGTGCCACTCTCCTGTTTGTTATCAACAGCTCCATTTTTTGCCTCGACTGACCCACGCTGGCAGGGCACAACGGCTGCTCTGCCTTTGCTTTGCTTTTTAACCACATTTCCAGATTTCCTCTCCTTGCCTCTCCACCAGCTCGCTGAATTCTTGTTGATGTGGAGCAGGCTTCACAAGACTTGTTTTTCTCGCTGAGCTTTTAAATGTCTCCACTGTCACCTCTTGTTTTGGTTCTCAGACTTACTTCTCCAGGCTATTTCCATGATTTATAGTTGATTGCCGTTGCCACTTTTTTACTGTAACGTCTACTTGCAGATATAAAATCAGGTTTCACATCCACAAAAGATTTCTATTGGAGAAATGAAAACGCTATTGAAATGTAAAACCTGCTGAAATAAATCATGGTGGGGGGGAAGCGATGAAGATATACTGTTTCATTTATATAAATATACTTAACTGAACAGGTGACATTCCAGGGAGCCATCAGCAGATGGCAACTCCACCAGCTCAGGGGGAGCAAGCTCTGCTGCTTTAAGAATGAGGTCGCTGTTTTTCTCCAGTGCATAAATCTATAGTTTATAGTTATTGCATGACAAGCTGCCACTAATTAAATTATAAATGACATGACAAGGAAAGAAACACCTTTAAAAATCACTGAATAACTTTTTGGGACACTTTTAGTGCGTTCCATCTATGCTCCACTTTCTGAAGCACAGCGACATCTCCCAGTGTTTGTGTTTAAAGCAAATTGAGGCAGGGAAGGATCTGACACGTCTCCCCTCAGGAGAAACTGGGTGAGCTGTGGGAGCCTCTGCCAGCAGCCTGGGCTCATCCCTCATTTCCCTGCTGAGGAGCTCTGGCCAGAATACCTGCAGCTGATTTAGCAGGCAGGGGGAACCTTCTGCAAGTGGGAGAAGAGTTACTGCCCCTCATCATCCTCACGTGGGAGGAGAAACAGCCCTGTGCCTGATGAATGCATGGTCCACCAAGGGGGGACATTTCAACCACTGCACGTGGTTAATAATAGCATTTGTGAAAAATAACAACATTTGGAAACAACGATTTGTGGAATAACAAATAAAGCCTCCTCAAACTGCCTAGGCTAAGCCCAGAAACGTTTCTTGTTCCCAGCCCCCCAGTGAGGCTCATTGCCTGTGGCAGAGATGATCCACACTCCCACCAGGTCTGGGTGCTGTGTTCACCTCCCCAGAGCCCACCTCAGTGAGTTCCATGTGAGGCCACAGGTGGCCCAGCTTTGTTCTCCATGTTCCAGGTCATTTGGAGCTCCATGGATGGTGCTGCAGGCAAGAAAACCACATGGCTTGGCCTGCCAGTGCCATCCCTGGGTGCCCAGAGAGCCATGTGGCACCCTGCAGATAATTAGCTGATCAAGCAGGTTTATTGCCTCCCTTTTTCCACTAGGAAAATGACATAAATCATCGCAGATTTTTCCTTTGATAACTTAATGCTGCAGATGTGAAGTGTTTGGGGATGAATAGGACTCGGTGTTTGTTAATGAGAGTTTAATGTCTTCATCTTCCGCATTAAACTCCAGTTAATTAATATTCATTCAATTAGAAAATGTAAAAACTAAATTATACAAAATCAAGCTTTACACAGGAAGCGAGTGACCTCCTTTCTGCTGTTTTCAGGTGCTAATTAGATTAGCTCCTTTCCTGTGAGGGGGGAGGCACCGAGTGCTGCCAGCAGTGAGGGGAGCCTTGCAGCTGGGTGCAGAGCTTTTCATCTGAGGGTGCCTTGTTCTGGTCTGCCCTGAGCTGGTGGAGACCAAAAGCTACAGCCAGATGAAACATGATGACAGTTTTTGTGAGTCTGGAAAGCTTTCTGGTCAGGGGAAAGGCTCTGTCTGCTGGAATGTTGGTGTTCTATGGAGCTGGGAGAGAAGGATGTGTGCTGAGCTGGTGGCAAACTGGGAGCTGTACAAAGTCTTGATTCCAGTCTGGTCCTGCCTGCTGGCTTTGGCCGAATCTTCCTCCCCTTGTTGATGCTTTATTTTTTTTTCCTGCTCTGAACAGACTCTCTAAATTTGCAGTCCTTTAGGAAGTGGTGTTCCTTTGGAGCTGAGAGTGTCTCGGCTGAGAGAGAAGAGGGAGCCCTCTGGGATGAAGAGGTGCTCTGACTTCAGCAAGGCTAAGGCAGAATGGAACAAGCCAGCCTGAGCTGGCTTTGTGCAAACAGACCACAGGGGTCCTAAATAATCACTATTGCCAGCTTATCTGATGTAACTTTGAAGCTGGCCTTGCTTTGAGTCAGGGGTGACACCAGCTGACCCCCAGAGGTCCTTCCAGCTGCAATTACTCCATAAGATTGTGTTTCTTCTACTTGCCCATATCCTGAAGCCATGCTTGTCTTCTGTTGCAGAAATGCTGCAAAAGGCAGTGAGAGCCAGTAGCAAACACAAACTGCACAAAGACCTGCTGTGGATTATTGCACACTGTGCTGGGGTGGGAGGGGGAGCAGGGGAACAAAGGTTCTGTGCTGGAATGTGTTTTATAGTGCATCATCCATCACTGTCCTCTTCATCTGCTACTTTCTAGCAGCCCTGAATAGCAATTTGCTTTTAAAATGGGAGGGACAGGCGTCTGTGTGAGTAAAAGTCAGTTATATCTTATATTATAACTTTGTCAAAAGGAGAAAACACCTTTGGATGAGATTAGTGAGGGTTTGGGGACCTTTGTTTTTTTGTGTGTGTGCTGTTAAGAGTCAAAAGCAGCTCAGAGCATCAGTGACACTGCTTGTGATGGTAGCTACCCCTTGCATAGGAGGAGAGGGTGCTAAAGTGACAAATATTTTAGAACAACTAAAAAAAAGTTGCAGCACTACTGACACAGAGAGGGTGGGACCCAAGTGTGTTATTGAGATCTCTCATCCTGCAGAGAAATGGGATTATTCTTAGTGTGACACTCCTTATTTGACTCAGGCCATCACAAAGACATCATGATTTGCAAAGGAGGCACAAGTGAACTGCAGTGTTACAGCCACAGGCACCTTGGCAAACAGGGGGGATATTTCATGGTAGGGAGGTCAACGATGCTGCAAAGGAGAGTTTGCCTCTGCTGCCTGCCCGTGCTGTGGCCCTGCACAACAGAGCACAACAACCACCACGGCTTGTCCTGCTGTGAATGCCTCTGAAGGCTCACATCCCGCTGCCTCACTTCCTTTCTGCTGCTTCTGTGCCTTTCTCTTGCTCTCTCTGCTACACCTCCTCATTATCTCAAATGTCTTAATCTTCAGAACCCGTGCTTGGTTTCAAGCCAGATTCCTGCTTTTCCTTGGCTCATTCCAGCTATCACAATAGTTGGCACCAACTGTTCGGGCTGTGCTTGCGGCCCCAATTCAGGATGTTGCTTGTGAGAGATGTTGAGGTACTTATTTGCCTGGTGCAGGCAATGCTGAGAGCCAGGGGCTGCTGTCCTGATTCACTGCAGTGCTTTTTATTCCCTGGTGCTGCTCTGACTTCTTAATTTACTGTGTCTTGCAAGGCTGTGAGGGGAGGAGGGAGGCACCCAAGTGTCAGGTTGACAGAGTTGGTTGGGCCAGATGATATTCCCTGATCACAATGTCCCTGTGTGACAAAGAACTTCTGCACATCCTTAACTTGCAATGTTTTGGGTCTGTTGGATTGATGAGATCTGGTTCTGCATGCTCGAGTGCTTTGCTGGATTGACCTGCTGGAGTCTGAGTGTTGCTCGTTTCTCTGGACCTGGTGCTCTTGGTAATTAGCCTTGCTCCTGGCTTGGAGATGAGTTCCAGGCACTTGGTGGATTGGCAAGGCTGTAACAAGACCCATCTCATCAGAGGGTCAAAAAACAGAGCACGGTTCCTAGGGTTATTGGATTAGCCTTTGTTGGAACCGTGTGGGCAAAGGGCAGGATATTCCTCATCTGTTTTCTTCTGTAACCAAGAAAAGATCATTGGCCATGCATATCCCCACTAAACTTCCTGGCTGAGGAGCAGGTAGAAGCTCTCTCTCTCCTTTGGGAGATCAGAGACCTTACCCTGCCTGTATTCCAGGAGAGCTTTTCCTCACTGAAGTAATTCCTGCTTGAGTGGAGAGCTACCAAACACATTGTGCCTCTCACCAGATCTGCAGCCTGTTTCTCCCTAACATTACAGGTTTTCCTACTGTATCATCCAGGCACTGTTTCTTTTCTTCTCTGATAACTGGGGGAAATGGCTTTTGTGGGTCTGCCAAAAAAAGGACACCAGCCTCAAATTCCCCACCCCAACCCCCTTCAGAGTCAAGAGGTGTTTATAATTGACAAGATTAATCTCACCAGATATTTGAGGGCTTCGCTGAAGTCTTTCATTTCACTGCTCACTCAGGCTGCTCAGGAAGATTAGACTGAGTGCTGATGGCTTTGCAAACTGCTCCAGTGGACACTGAGTAAATATTTTAGGAAGCACAGCTGCAAAACACTCCTAATCCAGCCCTTTCAGTGACAAGCCTTACCTAACCAGCCTGGTCCAAAAGGAAACACCAAACCCTTGACCACAAATCCTCCTTGTCATCCTTTTAAGAAGGACTCAGTGCGTGCTCAGAATTCACAGCAGCATACCCTGAGCTGCTGGTGGGTTTTGTATTGTGCTTCTGGGCAAAAATTGGGCAAAATAAGGTCAGAAGATGGGCAAGGACCTGGGCATCCACCCCCAGGCTCAGTGTCAGGTTGGGGTTCAGCCTGGAAGATGGTTCAGCTGAAGATGTCTACTTAACTTACTGAAAAGGTTTGGGGATACCCATGCAGCTTGTTCACACTGGTTATTGGAAATTTATTAAAGAGTGAGAAGTTTTGTTGTTAAACAAGCTGCATTTTTGCCCAAGAACCATGGAATTTAGAGTAGATCACTTGGGGGGGGGGTGGGGGTGTTCAGGATCTGGGTTATAAGAATAGAAGGGATCCTGAGAGTGCCNCACTGAAAATGGGGATACCCATGCAGCTTATTCACACTGGTTATTGGAAATTTATTAAAGAGTGAGAAGTTTTGTTGTTAAACAAGCTGCATTTTTGCCCAAGAACCATGGAATTTAGAGTAGATCACTTGGGGGGGGGGTGGGGGTGTTCAGGATCTGGGTTATAAGAATAGAAGGGATCCTGAGAGTGCCACCAAAAGATTTGTCCAAAAGTAAATAGGGTGTTTTCCCTATGAAACTTGGAGTTATTCAAAATTAAAATTGCTGCTTCTCAGACTCAAGACTTTATATCAGTTCCATGTATTTTAAAGGGCTGTACCATACTCCAGTTAAGGTGTCCCTCCAATTCTTTCCATCTCACAGGTGAAAAGATGAGTTTGAGAGTCTGTCTCAGAGAATCTGTCTCAGATTCTCAGACTGTGTCAGTCTGAGACAGCACTGCTGAGTAAAGTGACCAGGCTCCTGCTGTGCCAGGCCTCCCCAGGGCAGCTCTGCTTATTTCTTTTCACATCCATCACCTCCTCAAGCACACATACATTAATGATACTGATAATAGCAAGAGGGGGTTTCCTATTTTATATTTATCTCTGTTTCCTTGGCTTCTGCCCAGTCTGAAAAGCCATCCCACAAAAAAATCAAAATTGGAGCTGTTGTGTCTGAACTGATTACAAGCTATCAGGATTGATGTCCCTTTCAAACTCTGAGCAGCCTTCAGAGAGGGACAGATCTGTTCTCCTGGCTGATGCTGATGGGTCACCCATCCCTACAGGGGGAGCTTCCTTTTTTCCTTGGGTGATGGGGGCGTTTTCTAGATGGGATTTTATTACAGTGACAGTTCTGGGTGTGAATCACCCCGTTTATGTGATATTTCCAGCAGCTCCACCAACTATGGCCACCTTTGCCATGAGGAACAAGGAAATCAGGAGCAGCTGATGGACTGACACAGCTTTGGGTGCCAAGTCAGGAGCTGTGGCAAAGCAGATCAGTCCCCACCTGCCTCTTTTCTTATTTTCCTCACTGTCAGATATTTATTGTAATAGTTGAAAGGCAGCATTTAGCTGGCATAGCACTTTCTATTTAAGGTGCTGTGCAGAACAGGCCATTCCACAGATAAAGGGAAAAGTATGTTTGAGGACAATATTGGGACCAAAATGGAAATTGCCTTAAATTGGGTTGGCAAGCATCCTTATTATTCATTGGGATGATTTAAGTACCTCCTTTAGAAAGGAGAAAAAAAAGTAAAGGTGTTTGCATGGGGGGAAATATTCTAAAACTACAACTGTCCTCTGCTCAGTCATTAAATAAATTCATGACCCAGCAATGCCTCAGGGAGCTTCCCTTGCCCAGCCTCCAGGCCAGGCAGGCTGCAGCACCTGCTGAGAGCAGGGATCAGCTCCTCCCAGGGCTGTTCAGACTCCCTTGGGAGAAGATTTGCTGAATTGGAGGGCTGGTAATGGTTAAGGAGGGGGTGCTGTCCTTTGCCTCGAGCTGTGTGTGCCCCAAGGGGCAGGAGAGCTGCTGTAGGATTCCCATGGGGCTGTCCTGTGTTTGTGGAGGACACAGCAGCCTTTCCCAGGACTTGCTACTGAGGATTCACTTTCGTGGAGCGACTCAAAAGCTGCACAGGAAGCTGCTAAAAATATGATCAGCCCAGGATGGAGGATCCTGGATTATTAATCCCTCAGCTCAGTGCAGGGCTCCCAGGGGATGAACACATCCTTTCCCTTTCCAGTCACTGCTGGCATTTCCATGGTGGTTACTTCAGGATTTTTGTAATACCAGAAGAAACCTCTTACAGGAGGTGCTGGCTTTTTCCATGATCTGGATTGTAGTCTTTACCCTGATGAGCCCACAAGAAGCCTTGGGTAGGATTGGACTCCTCAGCACTGGCATTGCCTGCCTTTATCTAGCACCTAGGGCTCCTAAAGCCCTTTTTGAGGTGCACATGCCAGAATTACACCTCATTCCTGTGAACTGCAGCCAGTTTGGAGCTGCAGACTATTGCAGGTGCTGGGGGGTGTTGATTCTGTCCCCGTATTCAGAGCAGAAAATGAGGAACCATGGTATGTAACTGCAAATGAGCAGGGACTGTGCTTATCAGAGTGTAATTACCCTGATCTGTGACCTTGAGGGAGCTGAGGCTCTGATAAGGAGCCCCTGGGAAGGGTACTCTCCTGTCAGACTGAGAACATGCACAGACATGAGCTGCTGCTCTTATCTCAGTTTCTCCTTTATTTCTTCCTTCGTTTTTTCCTCCTTATTCCTACAGAAAAACCTTTGAGAGGTTTTTTTTTTTGCCTTTTGAGTTTCCTAGCCTGCAGTGTGAAGGAAATCACCTGCACATCCTTTTTCTGACAGGGCCTTGAATATCTCAGGGTTCCTCCACGGTGCCCCAAGGGCAGCCTTGGTGTGCCAGTGTCACCTGTGGTGGTTCTGCTGTGGCAGAACGTTCTGGTTCAGCTCTGCTGGAGTTCCCAGTGGCCATTGGCTCTGCAGCCCCAGCAGCATTTGATGGGCTGGCAGTGCTCAGGGCTCTGAGCACACAGTGCACCAACAGCACTGAGGGCAAAACTGACATCGTGGTTTCCCCTTGGGCACGTGGATCTTCACACTCTGCTGAAAGGCTTTTAATGGTTTGGTTCAGATGGGGGTTAACTCTCCAAAAACTCTCCCTCTCCAAAAACCAAATAAAGCACTTGCACTCCAGGCCATATGACCCAAATTGCCTTGTCAGCTGCCCAGCTCCTCCAGACACCTCCAGCTCGTCCCACCTCTCCTGCACCATTTCACATTTCAAACATTCCCTCCCATCACAAGGCACACCTTCCGTCAGTCCCACGAGGAAAACCTGACTACTGCAGAGCAGGGGCAGTGTCTGTGCTTGGCAAGTAGTGTGGTACCTGTGGAGGCCAAAACATTTGGTAAAGGAGCAGTGTCCATGCTACAATCATTTAAAGGGAATTATTTTAGGCTGCCTCTGGTCTGGTCCCAAAGTGTGACTATTATCAGTGAATTAGGAGTGTGTTTTATCCAAAAGCAGTTCAGTTCCTGAGCACCAAGGGTGCTTTGCCATGTGAAGTGTAATAAAGAGGAAGTTTTGATGCTCAAAACATGCACTCTTGGTCTTAAAATGCTGCTGTAGGTGCACACACACAAAAGCAACATGAAATTGCCTGAACCTGCAGAGCAAATTTTGGCAGGGCTCTGAACAAGCCCAGGCAGCCTGGTCTGCTTCTCCCCTCTCTCAGCTGGGAGATAACACTCAGTGCACCCTCAGAATGGACAGAATTCGTGGTTCACTTATGTTCCTTCCAATTGCATCAAAAGTAACTAAATATTTGCTGGGCCTAAACAAAATTAACTGTAGAGTGTAGAGCCATGTGGAGAGCTAGAGAAGAGTTGGGAAAAGCAGCTGGGGGTTTCATATAATGAAAACATATGCACAATATCAAGAGGAAATAGAAAATCTTCTATTGCAGCTTTTGCTGGGGATGTTGTTTGTGAGCATGTGTCAGGTGAGCGTTTTTTAATTTGTGTCTGGAAATGGTTCATTATTAAAAAAAGGGCATGGAAAGTGTTGGACCTGTGACAGATCCAGACACCTCTGAATCTGGGGAAAGGTCAAGTCTGTAGTTCCAGTGTTGAAATGAGAGTATGTGGATGGGATCCTGGATCTGCCCAGCATTGTAACATATGGTGTTGACCACCCAAAAAAAGCTCAACATACTGGAAAAGGAATTATCAAGTGAATCACAAGAAGCTGTGCAGAAGTGCTTTGTGTGTGTATTTCTTTTAGGTGGAAACCACACGGGTCCAGTGCAGTTTCCAATAACCATGTCTGGTGCCCATCTCTAAACCCACAAAGCCTGGATACAGATGTGCCCTGCTCTCAGGGGCTGGCTGCAGTGCTGGGAGGCAGATGTGCTCCTCGTAGGCTTCCTTGGTTATTTAAACATCCACAGCAAACCTGTTACTGCCTGACACGGTTACTTCACTCCGTGCTCTTGCTTCTCTAAAATGCTGTGCCCTCCATCACTGGGATCATTTCCAGCAGGAGAACAATTTAGTATCCCATTGGGGCAGTTCAACAAGGAGTATTCTGAGCAAAGAGAGGATAGGATTTTATTTTTTCTTAGCTTTGTGCCCTGTTCTACCTGCCTTCAGTTACACTTGGCTGTCTCTACTTCCCAAATGCTAACAGTGTTTATTTCCAGAAATCCACCCAGCTATAGAAAACTTCTGGAAAGTTGAAATTAGACTTTTTCCTAGAAAATTGTGTTGTCTGTACTTGGGGCCCTCAGCTGAGGACCCTTCCCTTCTGAGGGCTCGTGCTCACAGGAACAAGCTCAGAGCTTCCTTGAGCATTATTTATCAATTTCAAGAGGTTCTCTCATTCTGGGGCCTTTGGCAGCACCTGTCCTTTCCCTGGGTCTGTCTGCAGGGCTTTGGGGATGGAGCCTTGGCAAGCCCAGCCACCCCCTGAGCGTGCTGAGCCTGTGCCACGCCGAGAACATTCCTGAAGTCTTGTGCTGGCTGCTCCAGCACGGCCTGACAGCGTCCTGGTAAACC
The DNA here is from genome assembly GCA_013400495.1 of Nicator chloris. Lineage (NCBI taxonomy): Eukaryota > Metazoa > Chordata > Aves > Passeriformes > Pycnonotidae > Nicator > Nicator chloris. Next base: position 657,657 of record WAAE01008424.1, read on the forward strand.
TCAAACCAAAACTGCAACTTTCACTTTGCTGCTAATTGTTGGGAATTCTTTGAACTCACGTCTGCGGATGGCACTTAAAGCTGCCTCTGCCTGGTACACCTCATAAACAGATGGAGTGTTTGTTGACGTTTCTGTGACAGCTTGAAAACTTGTTTCCTACCTCTGAGCTGAGCCCTTTCTGCCTTGTCCTCCATCTGCCATCTCATTTTAAAACTAGCAGAACAACTCGAGTGAAGCAATTCCGACTTTTTCCATCTGTGCACAGTTAATTAAGAGGGTAATGAGAGCTCCGAATGAACAAGCCCTGCATTAATTCAAGATATGATTAAGGGAAACATCCAAAAATGAAAAATATATATGTGCCTACGTACATACATTTTTTAAAAGCCTTGAGTCCCTTTTGTCTGTCCCTGAACTTGGCAGCATTATGGTTAAGGATGATTAAAAAATAGGAAAGATGACGAGGGAAAACTGAGTCTGTATTCTGAACATGAAATCTGGGTATAAGCAGCTTGAAGGTGTAGAGATGGTTATAACTTCAATATGTGTGAGGATGGGGCTTGATAGTGGGAGAAGAAAATGCTGTTTGCTGTTTGGGGTGCTAGAGAGGTGAGTTATAGGACTAAAGGCACGGAGAGATTCACAACCCAAGGAGTTGCCCCAGCTGAAATTAAAACATACGGTTCTCTGTGATGTTTGCTTTTGTGGCCATCCCTGCGTGTTCCCAGCCAGGCCATATGTGACCACAGAAATGGACCTTGGGACATTCCACAACAAGCCAGCACTGTCTCAGAAGTTACTCAGTTAGTAATTCCAGCCTAGGCTGCAAAAAAGGAGGGATATTGCCTGATTTTGCTCAGATCAGACTAAGGAGCCAACAAGAAGCCTCTCTGGAGACCCAGGAGAATGAATTGGATGCAGAGCAAGACAAAGTTTGGTCCTGCAAAGTTTAAATTGGGAAGGAGGTCGGCAGCTGGGGAAGGACAGGGCTGGGATAATGCGGGAGGTGATAAAGGACAGGTGAAAGAAAGGGACATGAATACCTCGAGAGAGAAAGAGGAGGAGGCTGCAGAGCAAAGCAGCAGCTCTTCCCTCTTTACCTTACGGCTCCCTCCAGGTTTACACCTCGCATTTTGCTTCACTGGGGCGGAAAAATGAGTGGCACTGAAGAGGCTGAGCGAATTCTTGTTTGGGTTCTTTCCCCCCCCTTCTTGGTTTCTTGCAGCAGCAGGAAACACAGAAAATATTTCTAAACAAAGCTTGAAATTGGCTGTTTGCATTTTGCCTGTGAAATTTCCTGTGGCTCACAAATTGGACTCTCATCCCCGCGCTGCCAGGGAAGGCAGACGCATTAGCAGAGCTCGGTGGAGCTCTTGGCTGCAGCCACCAGAAAGGGGCTGGGATTCACCTGCTGAAGGCTTCAGCAGTTAACAAGAAGCCTTTTCCTGGCTCCTGGTGGTGGCTGGTGAAGCCTGTTGCCTGACAGATGCACTGGGAATCACCCTTCAGCCCCCCTGTGCCGTTTGCCAGGGAGGGGTGGCACAGCAGAGGGCAGGTGGCACCCGGGGGGAGCTCATGGCATTCACACAGGCAGCCCAAGGAGCTGCAGTGAGGTGTCCCACAGCACAGCATTGCACAGGGTGGGATGGAAGCTGTCAAAATACGTAGCCTCTTATTTCTAAAGGATTTCCAAAGCACTGTAGGAAATGGGGCTGGAAAGGAGATCAAGATATAATCCCCTGCCCCAAAGGAACATCAAAATTGTCACTTCTGTCACGCATTTGTCTAATCTGTACTCAGAACCTCCCCAGGTAGGGATTTCACACCCTCCCTGGGCTATCTTTGCTGGAGTTTAACTACCCTTGCTGTTAGAAAGTTTATCTTAATATCTGGTCTGGATCTCCCAGGCTGTAATTTAAACCCATTATTCCTTGTTCTACCTGACATGGAGACCAAATTTATTCTCCTTTCTGCACAACTTCCTGAAAGCAGGAACATCCCCGGAGATGTGTGTGGAGTTCATCCTCCCAGGGGGAGCAGGGGCACAGACACCCATTCTGAAAGGCACTGGTGACACATTTGGGAGCCAGGACTCCCCTTGTCCCTCCAGGTGTCCGAGGTTGTGCCCCAACACCAGAGCTGGGCTGGGTTCTGCATTGTTTTGGTGCCACTGGCTGGGACAGTGTAAACCTGAATGGAGAAGGGGATTGGGGTATCATCAACCTGGTGTTCAAACTGTGAGTGGGTTGATACCCTCATGGCATCTGAACAACAAAATGGACAAGAAGTTTTTTTCCTGAAATCTGAAGAAAATGAAATTCTTCCCCAAGAAGGCAATGTGTTAGAAGTTTCCATTAAAAATAATAAATAAATAGAATTCCCCACCTTTTTACCAGCTAAGTCTGAAACTCCTTGAAATAAGGGCTAGTAATGGAAGTGCTGACAGTATCTTAACTAAAGTAGCGTGAAAGGAGTGATATAATAGTTTATTTCAGGTAATGCCATGGTGATTTTTAATTTACATAATGTCAAAAATGCAATATGTGAACTTTCCGAAAGCAAAAAAGTGGTGATAAAAACATCTATTTATTCCTTCTGCCTCCTTGCAGAAACGAGGGAAAGAACAAAGCCACAAGGAAAAACCTCAAGGCCATGGCATTTACATGAGGCAAAGCTACACACAATGTACCCTGGGAGTGTTTGAAAGAGAAGCTGACCCCGTGTAGTTGCTCTTGTCTCAAATCATTTGCTAGTTTAATAGCTTACCATTTGCAAAATGATGTTTAGATTCTTTTCCCTTCCCAGCATTAAATATAACCTGTGCACAGTGAATGTGAGTGGGCTGTGGAGGACTCCCAGGTCCCAAAGTCACTGCTGCTGCCAGTTCAGCGTGTCCTGCCCGGGGATGCACAAAGTGTGTCCCGAATGGAGGGGCCTGTGGGGTGCTGCAGTCTGGGCTTTATAGGTTTGGGGGATTTTTAGGCAACGGGTCAGCTTTCTGGTGGGATTTTTGAGAATCAGTGGTCCTCATTCCTGGAACAAGACATCGCAGGGGTGTCCTGAGGCGAGCTCAGGGCCCAGAGCTGCTCTGTGTGATGCTGCACAGGTTTCCCTGCCCATGGCAGGACAGGTTCTGCCCTGGGCTCTCAGCCAAGCCAGGTGGGACCCGATGATCCTGGCGGGCTTTTCCGATGGAAGGATTCTGTGTCCCGTGCTAGTGCAGGAGTGTGTGTCACACGGCCACTCCTTCTGCTCCCTTGAGCCAGGGGCTCTTTGGAGAGCCCTGCCCACCCTCATCCCAGCCTGAGATCATCCTGGAGGCTGGCAAGAATCTGTTGTCCGTCCCAAACTCTGAAATAACTGTACTGGAGTTATAAAGGAGTGGCTGTGAAGAGAGAAGGATCAACCTGCTCCTTCCCAAAGAAAATAAACAGCAGATCTGTAAAACAATTACTGTTCAAAGAGAGCCCAGTGGCCTCCAGAGGAGCTGTTTAACCAGCATTTTAGCAAATTTGCAGTTAGCTATAACCAGTCCACTAAAATTCCAGTTTGGAGCACGGGATATTGAACCAGTCAGAGAATCTTCTGGGACTGGAGTTAACCTCTGTGGTCACTTCTTTTAGCAGAGCCCTGTCAGACACAGCTGGCTTGTAGATTAATTTATTAATTCTCTTTAGGAAACAGGACTTAGAGAACATTGTGGCAAATGTCTTTACATGGATAGGAAAACCCAGAATGTGAGGAAATGCAGGTGATGTGGGTCACTGGCAGCTCACAGGAGCAACGCAGAGTCTTCAGCTGGTACCAAGTTCTCCAAACAGAATTTTAGAAGGTTTTCAACATGTCCAGTCCTTGTCCTCTCCCTCCACACAAAGGGTAAGCTCCAGCTTGAGTGATTAACACAGCCCAGTGTGACACAATAGGGCTTGCAGCCACTAAAGCAGCCTGGTGTGACAAAAAATTCTGAGAGAGGTTAATAGAAATCCTGCATCATGAAACAATCCACAGAGAAAGAGAATCCCTTGTGACAATATTAGACTTCCAATATCATTCATAAAAATAAAACAAATAAAAGTCAATTGTAAGGTCCAGGATACCATAAAATATGAGTTTGGTTAGAGACACTTAGAAGGAAAATTTGCTTTAAATATGTGTAATCACCTTGAAGCCTCACACATTCACAGTTTTAATCTAGCACATTAGTGAGATTAGTACATGGGGTTTTTGCAATTAAACTGCATATTTTATCACTTCTTCTACTTTCATGCTATATAAACTTCCAGGAAATTACAGGCCTATAAATATTGCCAGAGCCCTTCCTCTGTGGGAGACAGAAGAACAGAGACAGAAGCAGTGTGGGTGGCTGGTTCCTTTCTTCCCCTAATTGTGCCCTCAGTCAATAAACCCAAAACTTTGTAGAGGCAGTTGTAGGATTAGGATACACACCCGGGGAAGCTCAGGGATCCCATGGAGAGCTCTGTGCCTGCAGCCTCCAGAGCCTTCCAAAGACTGTGCAGCCTCCTGTGTGACTGGGGAGAAAGGGGAGGTGGCAAAAGTGGAATTTCCCGCTGGAAAACTGGCTCAATCCTCTCCTGTGGCATCAGGCTGTGTGACTGCCTGAGGAAGGAGAACTTTCTGCTCCTCAGCCCTTGTGTTTGCTGAGTGTAAAGATGTTCTTCCTCTTCCTGTCGATGTCTTCACGTGGCTGTTTCTGCCTCTCCTCCTGTGCTGAGCACCAGTTTATCCAGAAGTATTTCCTGTTGCCACACTTTGCACTGCCTGAGAGCTTTCTGCCTTCCTCAGACACCCACTCCTTCCCATTGCTTGGCTGAAATCTGAGCTGGAGCTCTGTGCTGCATGGACAGTTGGCACCCATGCCTGCAGCTGGTTTCAGTCTTTGAGGAAGCTTTGCCTTGGTCATGTCAGCTGCTGCTCAGCTCTTCCTGCTTGCACCACAGAGCAGGGGAACGTTTCCCATTTTGCATCAGAAACCAACATTTCAGAGGATGAAGAAGCCCAAGCACCTCCCAAAACAAGCTTTTTTCTGGCCATTGACTCTCAGCGTTGTGCTGGACCCCACCTGTGTGTGTGGCAGAGAGGAGAGCAGCCCTGGAACTCATCCACTGTGTTGATCTGTGGCTTCTGAACTCCAGACACTGTGTCAGAGTTGCCTTTCTCCTCACCCAAAGTGCCTTCAGGCATGTCAGGGGGTTGGAGCAGTTCTGCCAAGTCATGTGCTGGAAGAAGGCAGATAATGCTCTCAGCAGAAAGGGATGCAAAGAAGAAAAGGGCAGTTGCCAGTATTTCCAGAGATCAAGGTATCTCTGCTGTAGGAAAACAAATAAGGGCTGAGCTTTAGGCAAGGTTTGAGTAGCTTTAGAGCCAGCCTGGATCTGATCCACTCAATCCAGTGCTGTTGATGCCTCCAGCATCATAAACTCTTTTCCTTAAATGTCACTTTGGAAGGTGAACAGATGGGAAGAGGAGCTAGAAATATATAATCGTGTTATATTTCTTTTATGAAAAAGTCTCTTTTCTTGGGGAAAAAAAAGTTCTTCCTTGCAAGCCCTTATCTGCCTTGCATTCTCTTCTTCCCATTCCTTTCAAACCAACAGAGTCCTGCTCTGGTGCACATAAGCAGATTTTTGTCAATTGAGCCAACAGCTGAAAGAAAAACCCAACTCAGGGAGTGCTGGGCGTTTCACTGGGACACCAGGAATGTTTCACCAGGCTCAGGCAGCTCCAAGTCTGCTCCTGGGTGCAGCCTTTGGGGCAGACCCAGCAGTAGCCAGGCCTCGTGTGTGGCTGCATCAGCATCCTGGGGAGTGAGGAAGCACCAGGGACTGAAAGCAGAGGATTCCTCCATGAACCAAGCAAGATTTGCTGCAGCATCTCCAAACCCTGTGCAGAAATCTCTCTGTGCACCTGTGTGAGTGGCCAGGAGGTGGCTGCCTCAAAGCCCAGGGCAGAGCCATGGCACGTGGATGATGAGGCTGCAGATTTTGGGGGGAAATGGGCAGAACACTGACTCCTGCTTCCACAGGAGGCAATGACCAAATTCCTTCATCTTATCAACCTGCCTCTCAGCACCTTATCCACAGCTGACAGGTGCTTTGGGCTGCTAATGCTTCAACACACCCTCAGCTGGATGGCCTGGAAGAGGAGAGTGCCAAGGACAAGCCTGCTCAGCACACCTGCAGAGCAGCCCATGCTCCCTGCAAACACACTGGTGCCTCTTGCAGGGCTCCCTGTGGCCCTGACACCAGGCCCACCTGCTGAATTAGGGGAAAAGAGGCTGGAACAGGGAAAACAATGATGAATGACAAACAGACCATCACTCCAGGGTCATGCCCTGCCTCTGTCTTTGTGCCACAGTTGCTCTGCTGTAGCAAGATTTGCTATCCAGGTGCCTGCCTGCCCCCTGAGCCAGGCTCCCACCACGTTCTCACACACCCAGCCACGGGGTGGGTCTGCACAGGTCTGCAAAAAGGTCTGCAAAGCCTTGGAACCAGGGAGGAACGAGTGTTCCCACTCCTGTGGGGCAGCCTTGCCTGCAGCCCCTGCAAAGAGAGCTGAAGATGCACCAGGTAGATACAGGACCAGTGTCCCCAAGTGGTTTTTAGGTATTTAACTCTATTTCCTCTGGGGCAAAGGCTGTGTTGTGTCCCAGTCAGCACATAGCACTGCAAAGCACTGGCAGCACTGTGGGACACCAGTGAAGCTCTGCAGTGAAAACTGTGGTGCTTATTTCCCTTCTACTTTGTGTCTACCCACTGCTGGACATGCCAAAGGAGCTGCTGGGAAAACGAATTTCCCAGCTTTCTACTCAAATAGGTAACACAAACCCTCCCAGCCCATCACAGCTTTGCCTTCTTGTGATTCCCAAGCCCCCCAGATCCACCAACTCCTGTCACTGAAGGGGAGGGGAGGGAATTGGAGAGGGGAATAAACAAATAACAAAATGGGTAAAGTCCAGTGGCACTTGCAGTTTGAACAGCACTCTCATGTCCCACAAACCTACCTGTGCTCAGAAAGCCTGGGTTTGTGGAGGGATTGGTTGGGGTGGAAGGTTGGTGGCTTTTTTCTTTTTTCTACTGATACGTGTCTCCAGAGAAATGAGTAAAACCTTACAGATGAACGTGTCCTGGAAGAAAGAACATATGCTGCACATGCATTTAAATAGCATTTATCTTACTTTTCACTGACGCAGTGGTGAAATATGTTCTCTTTGCTTTCAAGTTGTAGGGACAAACAGATGGTAGAAAGCTTAGTTTTGGGTATTATGTCCATCAAAATAACCTGTATTGCAAGCACCTCTTACTATAATTGGGGATTTTAGCTGCAGCAGAATCTGGACTCCAGGAAAAGTCCTTTGCAGAAGTAGTAAGACAAAAAAAGAGCTGAATGCTGTCCTAAATATTTTTTTTTCTGAAATACACAGCTTTGCAATGCTATAATTAGAAATACACTCACTTTTTTGTTCTTGCCTTTGATAAGGATAGAGTAAAGGCCAAAGAACACAGTTCCCTTCTTTGACTCCTACCTCTCCCCCTCCCAGAATGTCCAGTGAACCCCCAAATGTGTTCAGTCCTCACTGTAGGAACCCATGAAAAGAGAAGAAGAAGTTGCCAAAGATCCTTCTTCAAAATGAAAAGCTCTACAGGCCCAAGAATCTCTCACTTATTTTATCACTGTTTGATATTCCCAAAACCTCTGAAATTCTGGGTGTAAAATGAGGCTGGAGGGAAGCTCTGCCCAGCCACCCTGCTCTGAGTGACTCCTGCTGTACCAGACCTGAGGGAAAGGAGGGATTGGGGCAGGTCATGGAAAAGTGCAAGGCAAACCCAAGCCTTTGCTTAAAGCAAAAAGGGAGAACTTGGCCCTGGAATTCAACAAGCTTTGGGGGATGAAGATCCTCCAAAATGTGCATACCCAGCATGGGGGGGACCTTGTCTGCTGGGGAGGGAATGATTATGTGCTGCAGGCACATGAGTGTTCTCATTATGGATTTATTAGCATAGACAGGCAAATGCTGAGACATTCCAAAGCTGTCTCACACAGTTCTGGAGGATTTTCTTTGGGAGTTTTATTTCCCTCTGGGTTGGCTTTTTTTTTTTTTTTTTTCATTTGGCTTTTTTTTTTTTTTTTTTTAAGTGTAGTACTTTTTGTCGTGGGTTTTGTTTTGATTTTGGCTTTGATGTGCCTGCTCTGCTCCTCAGCACTTTTCCTTGTTCAGTGCCTCAGTTTCTAATCTCTAGGTCGGTGTGTGTTTTGCATGAATTTAATACCTGGTCAGCATTATCCTGTGTCCTGGAGGACTCCCTCACTTTGCCATTTCATCCTTGCAGAGTAGATCCAGGCTAGTTAATTGTGCACAGGGAAATCATCCAGCAATGTTTAGGGACTTTAAAAAAAAAACCAAACCCTTGAGAGGGAAATGTATAATCCCTATCACCTTGTTGGAAGGGTGCCCAACATTTCAAAAGTCACTGTTTGCCAGTAATAGATGCAGAGTGGCAACAGGAGTTTGGTCTTTCCTCTGTGTGCTCAGGAAAAGAAATAGCTGCCTCAAGGATGCTGAAAAATTATTCTGGGAAATATACTTGGACACAGCCCTCATTTTTAGAGATGTCAACCATTTTAGTCCCAAACTTACAATGTACAATCCATGTCCTAACTCTTATTTTTCCTTCTGAATTGTTTACCTCAGAATTTAGGAAAAAAAAATCATAAAAAACTAAGTGATGGAAAGAATTGCCTGCACACAGAGAGGGAACCAAACCATTTTTTTGTACTTATGTCAATAATTCTTTCATAAAATGCAGACTGTGTCTCACATTTGGGCCCTGTCAGACTGAAAAGCTATCGTTCTGTTTTTATTTATCTCCACACACTGAAGTTTGTGTTTGTTTAAATTAAAGCTGGGATCTCCAAGACCCATAAAATGTTTAAACATAAGCATGGTTACAAATTGTCTGGTGTGTATTTAGCAGGGCCCCCTGCTGTGTGATACAGAGTCACTTAATTGTGCTTGTTTGCATCATCTCTTCCACAATGCTCACAGCATTTTATCCACGGGAGCAGGAGCCCGTGGTTTGGCATAAGGAGATTATTTGTCTCTCTGTGCTGGAGCGGGTTAAAAAAAGCTGGGTTAGATTTTTTTCCCCCCATTTTTGTCAAAGGAAACATTCATTCAAAATTTTTTTAAAAAAATTAATACTGAAAATGTTTTGGTGGGGATTTTCTTTTTCCTGAAACAAAATGGGGAATGGTCAATTCTTATAAAGGGGGGAAAAATATTGCTTTTCATCCACTTTTCCCCACTGTGGTTGTGACATTGAGTACCTGCTCTAACCTGGATTGTAGTTCAAAAGGGCCCACTCTAAGTCTGTCCTGTGCCACAGAAACCATACTCCTTCCCAATTTTTTGAGAAAAGAACTGGAAACGGGCATTTTCTCTGCCTGTAAGTGCAACTGTTGCTGTGTTTTTATTCTCACTCCACCCCGTCTTTGCGCTAAGCAGAATTTTGTCTGAATACTTTTGGCCAGGCTGTGCAAGAAGCACAAATTATTTAGTTTTGTGTGAGTGAAGCGTGGAATGCAGTGGAAACACCCCTATCAAAAGTTCAGGGGTGAAATGTGTCTGTCTAAGGGCTGATACAAACATTTCCCTACTGGCAAAGCAGATTTTAAATATAAAGAAAGTGCCATGGTTCCTTTAAAGAATTCTTATCACTCTCCTGACTTTAAGCATCTCAAAAACCTTTCCCCTTAACCATTCCAGCTGCATAACTTCAACATGTCAAGGTTATCTATAATTTCTTGATTTCCTTCCAGAAGGGCTCCTACCTACACACTACATCATGCATCTTTTATTACCACCTTAACATATTTATAAAATATTGATTATTCCTTCTAAACAGCTTTGCAAATGAAGCCATGTGATGTGGCGTTCCCCTCAATTAGCAGCAGGTTCACTGTTTACTGAAGTGACCCCATGCTCAGAGCTGGTTCTGAAACTGAACCTGTTAAATAAGCTTTTGCCTATTTTCAGCTCTTGTGCCAATTTTGGCCTCCAGTTATATTCAGTGTTCGCACTGAGGAATTTTATTTTTTTTCCTCCGTTCTGTGAAGTTGCTCTCAAATTACACTGCACTAACTGGGGACAGAATGGGGTTAGTGGATCTGCTCTGTTTGCTTTTCTGCAACAGCAGAGTGCAAGGTGGGTTTACCTGAGACCTGCAGTACCTGTGAGCAGTGCTGGGCTGCTCTGGAGAGCAAAGACACAGCAAGGTTAGTCCCCACTGGCACCAAGCACAGCTGAGTTCTGAACTGAGCACCCATCGCTGAAATTAACACCTGGAATTAATTTAGCATGCCACTTGCTAATGAGAAAACAGAAATGCTGGTTTATAAAACAAAGAAACACACAATTTGGGGCGAAGAATAAATGATAGGGAGTGCTTGTGGAAAGGCTCAGCTGCAACCTCCTTCATGAGGCAAGTTTGTTGTTAAATTTAATGGGCTATAGGTGTTGATTGGTGGAGTCGTAAAATGAACTGTTAATTTGCTATTCCAAGAGTGGAGAATCTATATTATGCAAATTGCTTTGGAAACCGGTCTGTTCCCGGCACAAACATGACAAGGTAACCTGGCCCTTTGACACCATTGCCTTTAGGGCTCCTCCCCGCTGCCATCGCTGCTAAATGTCCCTGCTTTGGTTGTCCTGGGGCTCTGATTGCCTCTGATCTGCCCTGGAAGGTCACAAAGGGGCTCCCTTTGGTCACCTGTGTGGGAGCATCACCTCACAGGGTGAGATTCCAAAGTGGCAGCCCAGAAGAGGCCGGGGTGCTCACTGGGAGGCCCTGCTGGGAGAGGAGCACTGGCTGCGGTGGAGACCAGGATTCCCCAGGATTCCTCCCTCTGCCTCACTCAGAGGCCACGCTGGGAAGGCGTCAGCGTTCACACTTCACAAAGAACGAAGCAAATCCTGCCAGATCTGGTGTTTCCAATGGAGCTGTAGAAATGTCAGCCGTGGCTGGCTCAGAGTTTCACCTGGGCAGGTGCAAAGCAGCAGCATCGGCGGGCGTGGGGCCAGGGCTGGTGCTGGAGTGGTGAGGTAACAACTGTGGGTGTGCTCTGGGGGTGTGAGGGGTTGTCCCTTCAGTGCTGAAATGCATCTGATCCGTCGTGTGGCTTGTCCTGGGCTTTTAGGGCCACAGGCAGCACGCTGGTGGCAACCACGGCACCACAAACCCTAAACCACTGTGAGATCAAATTTGCTGCCACTCAAGGCAGGGATCAGGGGCCCACACTGCTGATTGTACAGCCAGAGCTAATCCTGAGGCCACCTCCTGCTTCGTGAGAGTGGGAAAAGCAGCATCCAGGTGAACATCTTGGACTTCCCCAGCAGGTGCCCCGTGATGCGTTGTGGTTCCTCCCTCTGCAGTGGCCAAGTCCACACAGGGAGTGCCCCTCACCCTGCCAGTCCCCCACCAGCTCCTGGGACACACGTGGCTGGCCCAGCAAAGAGCTGTAGGAGCACTCCCCTGTGGGGCTGGAGAGGGACAGAGAGCAGGGAACTTGGCGTTCACCACCATCCCCAAACCAGTAAAGAGGCCTCACACCCTGCAGCCACCATCCCAGGGATCTCTGCAGACTCCCCTCCCACACTTTGCTGACCTCTTATGGAATGGTGGTGCTGACAGCTTTAACTCTTTTCTTAAGGAATGGAAATATCTGGATTCTTCAAGGAGAAACTAGACACACCACTCTGGCTGTAGACTGGCTGCTTTCTAGTGCTTCAGGTTGGAGGTCTTTGTAGGCTTGGGGTTTGCTGCATAGATGAAGACTTTTTTACAATATCCATAAAAAATAACTTCCAAGTGAGCAATATTTCTACCAAAATGACTAGTTTTTTTCTTTCTTGTCACTGAGTTAGGGCAATTTTTGCTGGTAGGTAAGAGAATTCTGCCTTGAAAATATTGACACGGAGGAGAGGTATAAAACCTATTATACCTGGTGCCAATAGCTTCTTTTTTCTAATCAAAACAATGTCAAATAAGTTAGAGAATAGGAAAGAAATAAGCCACTTCTTCCCATCTCACCCCTCCCTAAAACCCAAGCAAGAAAATGCAATGGCATGGCAGTTATTTGGAGCACTCAGCTCTGAGGTCTTGCAAAGCCCTGTAGTGTTCTGCTGTTGTTTGCTTGGATGTTTTTGTTATTGCTATTATCATACTCACAACTGTTAAGTGAATCACTGGGAAGGTTTTGGCTACACATGGAGCAGAAACCTGCCTCAGGCAAGAACAAGGTTTGTTTATTTAACTTCAGAGGCAAGGAAGGGAGGAGGGAATTTCCCCCATACGCGTCCATCTTCAGCTGAGCCTTGCACATCTCTTTATTTAACCAACATCCATCCCTCGGCACGTTTGTGCCTGGCTCGCCTGCCCTCTCAAACCCCTGGTGCACCTGGGGGTGAGGAACCTCTCCTGAAATGCCTGAGGTGCTGCTGGGGGAGCAGCAGGCCCAGGTGTGCCCCAGGCAGAGCCCAGGTGTGCCCCAGGCAGGGAGAGGAGCAGCTCAGGCTGGAGGGAGCACCCCTGGCACTCTCCCCCAGCCCCTGGCTCTGCTGCCAGGGATGCTGGCAGCCCCCAGCCTTGACCCCTCACTTTCCAAGGAATCACTGCCTTGGGAAGCCCTTCTCCATGGCCAGGCATCCCTGTCCAGCTCAGGTAGAGGGAGCAGGAATGCCAGATCTGATTTCCAGCCAGGCCTGGCATTCCTGCCTCTGTTAGAGGGGCAATCATGTAGGGGAAGGGAGGAAGCCCAGGACAGTGCTTCCAAAATACTGGAAATCTGGGGGTCCTAAGCATTTTTTTCTTGTTTTACAGACTGCTGTTGGGTAACTGAGCTGGAGGGTGGCTGCAGGCACAGCCCAGCCCTGTGCTGGGCAGAGACACAGCCGAACCCCTCCTTGTCACCTCGTCCTTGTGCACGGAGATGAGTGCTCAGACCAGGGAGGAGGGGCTGGGGTGACAGACCTAATGTGGCTGGAGGGCACCAGAGCTCAGCCATCAGCAGTAGGTTGAACTGGAACATCCCAGACTTGCTGGAAAAGTATGTTAGTTGACAGTTTATTGGTTAGTAAATACAGATTTTTTTTTTCCCACAAATAAGCATATCAATGCTCTGTTGTGTTATTTATGTTGGTGTATTACTATAGTAACGGTAGTATTATGTTTATTCTATTTTAAATTAATCTCTGCATGGAATAGAGGAAGATAGCTGCTACTTGGGGGATTTATTCACAACAAAGAGAGAACTGGTTGTCCTTTGCAGGGAAAGCAGTGGTGTCATCCATACACCAGGCTGGGTGGTGCTGGCTGCCCTGGTCCAGCACTGAGTGATCAGGGATGTGGTGCCTGGAGAAGCCCAAAGTGTTTTTTGTGGTCACCAAACCAGAATTATCCACATGCCACACCACAGCTCCAAGGATCTGTGAGCAACTCAGGGCGTTCATTGCCCAAAGGTGATGTCCTTTGTTCTAAAAGCAGAAAAAGAACCACATTTACCTGTCTAAAGCAGGACCCAAGAGTGTCCTGCTGTGCTCCTTGCTCTCTTGACCTCACAGCCTGTGCAGGTGCACAGGCAGGTCCCTCAGTGACAGAAAGGCTCTTCCCTGTCCCCTGTCCCCAGGGATGGGCCGGAGCAGACGGAGCCAAGGACAGGTCTGGGAGCAGCCCCAGTGCCACAGCACACCCTGCTGAGAGCCAACCCCTCCCCTCTCCTCCTACACTGCAAATATTTTCCTCCTGGGTGACCTGGGGACAACCCCAAGCACTGGGAGCCTCCGTGGCAGCAGGGAAAAGGCATTATTAATGCAGCTCTGCTGATAAGCACTATTTACCTGTTTAGCCTGGCCCCCAGCAGATAAACCAGACACACTAAATGATGCCTTGCTGCTCTGCTTTGCTTGGGGAGAGCATTTTCCCTGCACCCCGGAGGGTTTGCCTGCTTTTCTGCCCCCAGCTGGGTTCCACAACACTGGGAGTGTTCCAGTGGTGGTGAGGTGGGTCTGTGCTGTCTCACTGCCTGGCCTGCTCTGGGGGTCTCGGGGATATTTCCCCTTCCCTCACGGTGTCAGCTTGCTTTGGATGATCTTTGCACACACAGATTAAACTGTGAAGGAGCTGGAGAAGGCTGCTTGCATTTTTTTTCTCAAATCCTAGATTAGCCAGGGCTAGAGATGGACGATCAGCCCAAATGAACTCGATTAGCAGGTGCTCAGGAGATCTGAATTTCACATCCAGTGTTGTGCAGTCACTTGGACCACAATCCCAGCCCAGTACTTAATGATATAAACTGTGCTAATAACTCTGGGTCACCTGTCTGGGAAAGACAGATAAGGAGTTGAAAATTATGCACATAACCATAGGTAATCTACTACCGAATACTGTTGAGTTGAGACCTCAATTTTTATTTCATTCCACTTATGTTCCTGCCCTGATTGCACAGCAAATAAATTGCAAATTCAGAATTAAAGTGCCTGCTAATTCAAATTGATCAGCAACGTCCAGCACCCCACTCCCTACACGGGTAAATGGATTCTGGTATTCACCCTAGGAAAGCAAATCTTTAGTCTTCTCTGCTGCATTGCCAAAAATAGGGGGAAAAAATTCTACTTTCAACGGCACCAGGAAAAAAAGAAAAGTTTGCAGAGGCAGGAGGTGATGATCTGCTTTGTTGTATCAGACAATTATTTGTTAGCAGTTAATATCCACAGTCCTATTTCTGTCCTTACAAAGCAAACAGTAGCTTCAGCTTGAAAGTCACGCACAACTTTAAAAAAAATAAAATGTTCCATCCTGGCCTTTGGAATGAGCTGAACCTGCAGCAGCTTCCACTGTGGAGCACCAGGAAGAGCTGGGGCAAGTGCCAGGACTGCAAGGCAGCCAATTCCCCCCACATACTTTTTTTTATTATTATTATTAAATACTGGCAGGGGAGCACAGCATGGTGGGGAATGGTTTATTTAAATTCTGACCTGGTTGGGAAAATCAGTCCTAGCACCCAAGGGTGAACATTGATGGACATAACTCTGTCTTCCCTCCTGTGACAAGAATGAATAAATAAAACAGAGGGAATAAATGAATATATTTAAGTGTCCAGAGCCACAACTGCTCTGCCTTTGGGACAGTAGCTCAGGCCACTGGACTCGGGGGCCAGTCCCTCCTGTGTAACCACAACATGCACAAGGTCTCACATGGGGCAGCCCAGGCTGTCGTACCCCAGCCTTGGCTCATGCAGATTTCCCTGCAGGGATGCTGCATTTTTTTATTATTTTTATTGCTGAAATAGGTGTAAATTGCTTCAGGCCAGGTGGAGCCACCTGCCAGCTCCTGAGTGAGCCTGGGTGCCGTGGGCTGGAACTGGGCTGTGACTGATTCCTTTTGGGTGTGACTTCTGACCCCGTGTCACAGCTGCCACCCACCACGCTGGGAACCGAGGATGGAAAGTGCCCTTTGAGCAAAGTGAGAATAAAGAGAAAGCAGTGCTGTTCCTGTAGATTGCATTTCTCTCTGCTGCTAGCCATGTGACAGACAGCCTGTGTTTCTCTATTTGTACCTGGAACGCTCCAATTTCTCCTGATAGTCTTAAAACCTTATTTTTACTCTTTCTTCTGACACTTACACACTGTGACTTGATTTGATAAACAAAACCTTCTGGTGCTGTTGTTCTGGTCTGAGATTAAACGTTTGATACTCTGCATAAGGAAAGGTTTTTGATGGGTGAATTTAATAGCAATTGGTTATAGTAGGATGAAGTTAATTGCAAGGGGTTCAATTCACAGGTGAGATGTGGTACCACACAGTCAAATCTGTGGACACAAAAAGTCCCCTTGCTATGGATTGTCTCTGCTGAACATCATGTTTCATGCTGCTTTTGATAATACGATGACATTTTATTTATAAGAACAGAACAAGCAAAGTTACTTTTCCAGTAACTCAGAAAAGACACAAACTAATTTTTAAAATTTATGGTGGAAGATATTTTTTATGGCTCTGGAGCAATGAGAGCCATATCTGAGTCATCCTTCTTGCTGATTCTGTCTAGGTGGTGAATAATATTGCAGTATACTGTACAAATTTTACATCTTGACTTCCCTAACGCTTACATCTCAAAGTATTTAGGCCTGCTGGTTGGGGTGGTTATCTCCTTGTTGCAGATGTGACAGCTGAGGCATCTGAACAAGCCTGTACAGCATCACTCTGTGAGTCTGCAGCACACTAAGGGCAAAAATGCAGGATCAAACCCCTTCCCACTTCAGCTTTCTGCTTGAGCTCACCTTTATTCATGGTCTTAACCATTATTCACATGGCAGTGGCCACTAGAGTCCCAAAAATGGGCCCACCTCAAGGCGTCCTTCCTGTGGTCCTGTCTGGGCACAGTCTGTGTCCCCAGAGGCTTCTGATGGTCCAGGGAAAGGGGACAAGGGGAAGCAGGGAAGTGATGCCCTCAGTGCTGAGAGCTTGGTATGCAGTCCTGTGTTCTCACATCCCACAGCACCCTCTAAGCCATGTGATTCCAGCTGCTGGCATTCTTGCTGAAGGCAAGCAGAGGGGATTCATTTCATGATGTGACTCTAACATCACAATTTCAACCCTTCATTTACCAAATGTCTCAGCTCTGCAGCTTGTGCTGCTCTCTGTGCACTGACTCTGCAGCTCTCTCCGTGCAGGATCTGCCCTGTCCTGCAGAGCCCCTTTGGAGAGGTGGGAATTACCCTGGCCCAGGAGCAGGCATGCACACCCCATTTAAATCAGAGCTGAAGGTTAAGTGCCATGCAGGCTGCATCACTGAGATAGGGGAAATTCCTCTGCAGGAGCAGGGGCTTTTCTGTTTCTGTGGAAAACGTGTCAGCATCAAAAACGTGACACGCGAAGGTCAAGGCAGCATTGATCCATGAGAGCTCTGTGCTACAGTCAGCTCTCTCCTTCTGTCAGCTGGGATGAAGCTTACAGTTTTTATATACATAAACATGCATATTTAAATAGCTACACAATTTTAACAGTGTGGCTGTTGCTTTTGGTGTACGTTGATGATTCAGATCTTCAACACCCCTCGTGTTTGGGACTGCTTCAGGTATTGAATGTCACCCTACTTATGATCAGCCTGATGCAACTGCAAGGGTGCAGGTCATTTAATTTCTTAGATCAGCCTTGAAACTGGGATAACTGAGGATAAGAGGAAAGAGAGGTGACCTGGCCCCTTCCACAGGAGGAAGGAAAAGGTGATGGTGCAGTGGAGCCAAGCAGTCCCAGCTCTTGTTGACATTTGGATCCTTTTGCCTTCCATCTTTTTAAGTTCCACGATGAACTTGGCAGAGTTTCCTTTCCATATCGATTTTCTTGGACTCAGTCCCCTGATTTGAAAACTACCGGAGTGCTAAAACACCTCCTGGCATTAAGGACAAAAAACCCCTCAGGTGTTCCTGTGAATGCCATTGATCAAAGATCACTTAAACCAACAGCATTGCGTTGTGTCACCCGGTTTGCCCAAACTGCCCACGTGCACCTGGCCCCTCTGTTTGCAGAGGCAGGATCAAGATGCTACTCAGGGAAATTCCTGTGATATAAATGATGTGGGATGACTACAACTGTATAGATCTTGGTGGAAGGTCTTGCTTAAGAAAGCTCAGACTCAGTCAATTCCTGGAGATTTTCCACACAAATAACAGCTCAGGGTGTGCAGTCGCCTCCTTGGCCTCCTGCCTGAACCCTGCATGGGTTCTCTTCTGCTCCTGGATTTCTGCATTTATATGCACTTTCTTTCTCCAACCCTGAGAGTCCTTCATGTTTTATTTACCCTTCTTTTAGCTCTACCTATGCATTTCCAGCTACACAAAAAAAAATCGATAAGCGCGTTGCTAATTTTATCTGGAAAAAAGGAAAATTTACTGGAGAATTGAGTAGGTCTTGAAGGCTGTTTTTAAGGGTTCTCCTTTTTTTTTTTTTTTTTTATGAGGGAGAAGTATTTAGATATTCAAACCAGCCCGCTTTTCTTTCTTTTTTGACAATCAATGATTGGCACAAGCATGGATTTTAAACATCTGTGGACTTAATTATGCTACAAAGCCAAAAAACTTGCAGCTGTATGATTTATACATTTTATAGCAAATGCAAAATTAAGAGCTCAATTTTTAAAGCAGTTTGCTAATAGAGCTCTGGAAAAGGTTGATAATTTCTAGGCTGGCCACAGGGAATTTTCAGAGGCCCTGATCACAGCTTCTAATGGGTGGGGAAAACAAGGTTTGGGACATCACTCTGGAGTAGAAACCCCTTGAGTGTACTCTTAATGCTGCTCCAGATGCCCAGAGATGTTGGGGAGGTTGTATCTTTGTTTTGTGCCTCATCTCTCCATAGGTAATGGAAGATCATCTATACTGACCCCATTTTCTGAGCAGGGGAAAGATCCCAGCATTGCTGGGTTTTTCTCTCAGCCTTTCCTTCCAGCACCCTCTCCACCTTCACATCATTCTTTGGCTACCTCTGTGACATGGTATATTTCAAAAAAGATATGTATATATCTTTCTCCTCTGTGTACCTAGAGAATAGTGAAGGAACACGCAGCATAAATTTAGAGAATAAGTAAATTAAATAAATATTCCAGAGCAATCAGCCTGCCATGGGAATCTTTCAAAAGCACAAGAAATATTCAAGGGAAAAATAACTCTCAGTCCATTTATTTGATTCACTTGTAATAAAAAAGAAAAAAATAAATTCGCTTGCCGTTAATTCTGAATGGAAATGTGCTTTGGAGCAGATCCTGAGGGATGCTGAGCTCTGAGTGTTGGGCTTTGGACACCTCCCCAGTGCCAGAAGCACCTTCATCCTGCAGGGAATTTCCTGGGGAGTGGAGGTCCTCACATGTGGCAGGATTGTGCCTTTTATCAGGAGACTCTCAGCAGGGCCTGGGTGCTTATTTGGGCAGAGATATCATTGCTGGAATGGTGGCCCCCTGGAAGGAGGTCCTTGCTTTAGATCTCACAGACATTGTCTTAATTGTACACTAAATTAGGAGGAGGTGGGAGACAGCTCAGGCACAGGCAGTGCAGCCTCTCTGGAGATGCTGTGCATTATCAACCCCAACCAAATGCTTTCTAAATTAGCTTCATGTTTGGTGCCATAAACTCTGCTGGGTTGTTACTCAGAGTGATCTGTTAATGTATCTCTGAGCTAGATATCCTTTATTTCCTTTCTATCTTTTCTTTGTTCTTTTCATTCTTTCCCTTTTTTTGTTTTAGTGGATAATAATCATCTTGGAGAGGGCTTTTAAGAGGAGAAAAGGTTATTTCGCTGACATCAATTTTTGCATTAAAAGTGCACTTGGCTAAAAGCCAAAATATTTAATATCATTGCCATCTGTCCCAGCTGAATACAATTTTAGATTTATTGATTTTCTTTATTCTCTCTCTCTCTCTTTTTTGTCTTTTGTTAATTTTGTCTTGAGACAAGGTTAAGGCTCTAAAACAACAAAGCCTTTTTCCTCCGATGGCATCATAATCCTTGACTAAGTCTACACTGCCTTTTGGTGTGCAGCTGGTGCCAGCTGTCAGGTTATAAATGGTTTTTTTGGAAGGGCTTTGTGTCCAGCCACCAATGGCCCTGTATTTCATGCACAGGAGGAAAGGGGGGTGCAGGGTGGGGTTCATTTGGTAATTGGGAATCCCCATTTGTCACAATAGGACACCAAATAAAACTTCACACGGACTCTGTGAAGTTTAGAAGGCTAAATTCTCCTTTACTCTTTGAATCTGACTCTTTATATAGCATTTTAGACAAGCTTAAATGATTGGTGGGCGAAGTTAACACTTCTTTAATCCCATTGGTGAAAACAGAGGTCTATTAAGAAGTTTTCTCTTCTAGGAAGGAATGAAAACAAAGATAAACTAGCACAAACAATTCTCTTATTTACAGCAAAATCTATGGGAAAGAATTCAGAAAACTATGAACATCAGAAGGCTGAAAATCAGGGCACCACTCATCCTAGTGGTTCATTAATGCATTAATGTTCATTCAGGGCTTGCAGCCTGGGCTGGCTCCAAACCCAGTGGGGCTTTCCAGTGCCCCTCTCTGTCCCTCTCTGAGGTGAGGACAGCTCTGGGGGCAGTTCAGGGGCACAAGGAGATCTCTGTGGGGATGCTCCCCTGACCATCAGCTCCTGGGAGGAAGAAGTGACTTTCTCAGTGTGCAGCACAAGGTTTTCCTGGGGGATGTCATGGATCTCTGGGGAGGAGCCCGACAGTGTCACAACAGCAAAACTTGAGCAGTTGCTTGGAGGTTTCCTCCCAGGGGTGTGGAGGCAGGGAAAAGTGGCATTTCCTGAGGAAGGGGGCAAGCCCAGAGCTGTGCTGAGCCCTGGGCTGATGGCAGGCTGGCATCCCACAGCTGCACACCTGCCCCGTGTGACCTGGCACTGATGGTCAGATTGCTGCTTTTCCCCATCACCTTTCCAGCAAATCTTTACCAAGGGACCCAAAGAGAGAGACAAAACCTTGCTAAAGCACTGTGGTGAACAAAGTTCAGCCAAGGGCCTGTCCCTCTCATTTTGCCCAAGCTCCCTGGCTGTTTTAATGACCTCCTACTTAGCAAGATCTGCAGCCTGAGTTCAGCCACACAAATTAACAGGAGCATTCTGAGGAGGTTGATTAGCTCCACTTTTATTCACATAACCCTGAGTATCAGCTAAGGAAAGTGCTAAGTGTGTTTGGGAGCAATTATTTGCACAGTATTCCTTCCTTGCCACCTCCACCACGTAGCCTGCTTCCATGAGGACTGGTGTCACCCAGCTGGACCAGGAGCCCCACACACACTGCGCTGTGCTGTGCCATGTCCTGCTCCATTAGTGGTTTTTATGCCTTTTTGGGGCTACCTAAAAACAGAGGCCAGGCAAAATTAAAGGAATAAAAAGCAGTTCTATTCATTGAAGGGCCTTCAGGTACATTTCAGGCAGATGAAGCCCCCCAGGGGCTGCACCCAAAATGGACAAAGGATCACAGGTTTTCACACTTTGATCAGTTTGGTCCATTTGCACATTCGGGGTTAATATTCCAGTTACATCTTCAGGTAATGAAGTCATTTACCCCCAGCTTGCTGCCCCAGCTCACTTTTGTTTCCATCTCTCAGGCCTGAGGCAGTGAGGGGTCCTTGATTGCCAGGCTGGAGAGGAATTGTTGTGTCTGACCAAAGTGGGGAAGCAGCAGCTCCCACTGTGTGTGGAGTTTAGAGTTCTACACTAAAGAACTGCAGGATTGCAAATGTATGAAAAATATAAAAGCTGAAATCCTAAGGCATCAGTTTAACCTTGTTGTGTTTTGAGAACCGTTTTTGGGTTTTGTGCACTGGGTCAGTGGTGCAGGTTACTTATGCACCTCTGATCTGGAAAGAGCTAATTAATAATGACAGCTTCCCCAAATGATCCCACTTCCCTTCGTGAGCACTCTAAGTCACTTTATACCCTATTGCCAGCCATCTGTTTAGAGTCTGGAAATCACAGAGCCATGGAATCACAGAATCGTTCAGGTGAGAAGAGACTTCTGAGGCCATTGAGTCCAACCCTGGGACTGATCACCCAGCCCAGAGCATTGAGTGCCACATCCAAGAGCTCCTTGGACACCTCCAGGGGTGGGGACAGCACCATCAGCATGATTGTGTACAACACCAACCAACTTCCCAAGCTGACCACTGACAAACCCATCCCCTGAGGCAAGAGACACATGGCACAGTTCTCCTGGACAGAACTGAGCTGGGGTTGTTTTTAGCCACTGCTGCAATAGGGGGATTTCTTTCTAAAGTGTTTCTTTTCTATTTCCCCCACCCCCCACAAAACATTTCCCTAGGCACAAATTGCGTGTTGGTTTTTTTATGACTGTGATCCTTTAAACCTTGTCATCCTGGTCAGGAGCTCTCCACCAGGTGCTGGGAGCAAGGGAGGCACCAGCTGCTTCCAGCATCACTGTGGGATGGCATTCAGAGAGTGAAGAGTACACCCATGCTAGTGCAATCCAACCTTTTATGCCCTCAAAGTCATTCTCATTAACCAGCCTGTACATTTTCCCCTGCTCTGTTATCTCTGCATTTGGTTCATCAAAGCTTGGGACATCTCACAGGGGTGTAACACCACACAGAGCTCTCACTGCCCCGACTTGCATTTACCCCATGTGGGGTGAATATTTGTACAAATATTGGGCAGGCGTTTGTACAAATCCCACTGCCAGGTCCTGCTCAGCTGGGAGCTGTCACACCCCCTCAGGCAGGTGACATCCCCAAACCCTGTGTGCCCCACCGTGTGCCCCAGCTGCTCAGCTCAGCCCTGATGGGGTAAGACGTGCCCTGCCCAGGGCTGAGTTTGGCCCTTTGTTTACAAATAATTTAAAGCAATTCTGTAAGTGTTTTTGTGCCCAGAGGTCTGGGGCTGATTTACAGCTCTCTCAAACTGTGTAGACCCTTGATCCAGCGGTGTCATTCACAGTAATGGGATATCTCAGCTGTCCAAACAGAGACATGTTTTAAATGTTAAAAATGTTCTCTGATCGATTTTCTCTGTTTATAGCAAATGCCTTGATTAGATTCCCTTGTAGGCATTTCAAAGGCAAACTCCCCCTCACAATCTTCCCCTATGATGAAATCTAGCTCTTTCTTTGCTCCACTTTTTATTTTTCCCTCTCTTAAACTAATTTAGTGCTTGAGAAAGGTGATTGATTGATGGCCTGGAGGACTGAGACTTTCTGAAGCAGCACCCAGGAACATTGTTCTGCTGCCTGAGCTGCAGGCAAATGGGTGATCTCTGGAGGCAGAGGGGCAAGGGGACAGGGATCCCGTGGGATGCAGGGGGTACCCAAGTCTGCCATATCCTGGTCACAACGTTGGGGTGTTCAGCTTTTACTGCAGGCACTCAAATGTCACCTCTGTTTTATATAAAGAGAATGAGATTATGAGGGACCAGGTGATTTGCCAGAGATGAGGGAAATTGCAGAGCAGAGGTTGGAACAGACTAAGAGATGCCCCAGATGGGTATTTTAATCATCTTTGGTTTTCCTTCCTTAAAATTCTACATTTCTATTAAAAAAAAAAAAAAAAGCAAGACAGGTTAAAGTATTTTTGTGAAGTCTGCCCTGAACTGGATTGAGACCATCAATTCATTTCACATCCATCACTACCCAGCCATTAAAGGCAATGGCTTTCTTTCTCCCTATTGACCTGCTCTGCAATCAGACCAGAGACCTTGAAAGGTGAACAACTATTAACAGACCCCGGAGCCATCCAATCCCCTTTAAAGTCGTGTCCTTTTTTTTTGTTCTCTTTTTTTACTTCTTTTGAAAATTTAATGGAAATCACTCTGCTTTAATCCACGTGTCTCTGTTGTTCAGGAGACCAAGCCTGCTTGATCTGCTCTGTGGAAGAGAGTGTGACATTAAGAACACGTTGTGACTTAGTATGAAAGGGTCAGTCTAGCTGTCACTAATTAACCTTCCGTTTTTAATATTAGTTAATTTGCAACTTGCTCTTCTGTATCACACCTCTGTTAAGTGTAGATTACCACCTTTCCTTTCCCATCTCCCAAATTCTTCTTTCTCCTGAGCTTTTTCCCTGGCACACGTGGCTATTCCACATACAATGCCATGCTATAATGGACATTAAAACAATATATATAAAATAAACAATAATTAAAAATATTTTTTAATTTTAAATCA